>JAPDDN010000332.1:0-5000 GCA_027422405.1 Ptychobarbus kaznakovi
TGCGTGTGTATTTTACACACAGAGACACACACATGTACACAGAGACACACATGCACACAGAGACACACACACACAGAGACACACACACATGTACACAGAGACACACATGTACACACACACACACATGTACACAGAGACACATGTACACAGAGACACACACACAAACATGTACACAGACACACACACACAAACATGTACACAGACACACACACACAAACATGTACACAGAGACACACACACAAACATGTACACAGAGACACACACACACATGTACACAGAGACACACATGTACACAGAGACATGTACACAGAGACACATGTACACAGAGACACACACACAAACATGTACACAGAGACACACACACACATGTACACACACACACACACACGTACACAAAGTCGAGGTTAATGGAATAAAAACGAGTGTTTTCTGTCTTTCTCAGGATTTCTGCAGGTTTGATCTTTTTTAAGACCAAGAAAAGAAAGCGTAAGGAATAAATGAACACAATATGTATGTTTTTAATTCAACAGAACATTAATAAAAACAACGTCTGCTTATAAACACTAGAATATGTAAATAAAGTGTTTGAAATGACTGGAGTTGATCAAAAATCAGTTTTTATTTCCTTGTTTTAATTATGAACTGGCCTCTGAACTATGTCACAGAAAGCGTGATATATTTGTGAATGCATGATGTTTAGATCAGACGGAAATATGAGCATGTTTTGCTATATTTAATGTGTTTGTTTCATTCGGCTCCAAACACGGTCATTATTGAGTCATATTTAGAGATGAATAAATACATCGCAGGCAATTTCCTTTGAGCGTTTCTCATCTGCTGTATTAATGAAAGAGAAAGCGTGAGCAGGCGCTGGTGTTTCAGAGGAGGTCTGGAGAGAAGAAAACAGAGCGAGCACCAATCACACGCAACACAATAACAGCATCATTCAGCACAACATCGTGTTTATCACTAACACTCTTCATGTGGAACATTAACAACCAAGTTCAAATTGGGTTAAATTTAGAAAAACAATTTTTTTATTCTTTTTTATAAAACATTTAAAAAATTAAATATTAAAATATAAAATAATTAATTAAAAAAATTAAAAATGTAATTATATTTGATACGTTAAATAGAGTTGATTCATTAAATATTAAATAAAAATACATTAAAACCAAATTTAACATGAAAATGTAAAAAGTTTAATTACATTTTATAAGTTAAATATAATTTTCTTATTACGTATTAAATAAAAAATAATTAAAAATACTTTTTTTAATGAATTATTTTTTATTATATTTGATAAGTTAAACATAGTTTTTTTATTACATATTAAATACAAATAAAAAGTAGTGAAAAATATATATTTTTAAAAATTTAAATCAAATGTTTTAATTATATTTGATCATTTAAATAGTTTTTTTATTAAAAATGAAATAAAAAATTTATAAAAAATACATTTATTTTTTCTTTTCAATTTTACTAAATTTATTATATTTGATAAGTTAGAGTTTTTTTTATTAAACATTAAATAAATAAAAATATTAAAATAAAAATGAATTAAAAAAACATTTACTTTTTATTTTAAACATAAAAACGTAAAAAAAAATGTAATTCTGTTTGATAGTAAAAACAGAGTATGTTGTCAGAATGATTTGTTGGAGTGTAATCATACGCGTCTGTATTAATGTTCACACACACCTCGAATACGCCGTCCAGACGAGCCACAAGCCTTCTTCAGCTTCTCTGAGACAAAGACAAGCACTGCATTAATAACTCAATAACATTCTGCTGCTGTTCTCTATTCATATTCATAATCACAGTCACGGGAGAAAACGCCGACATCAGCAACTCGAACCGAAATGACAACAATTCATAAAACAATACGAGCATATTTAAACAAAACTAAAACTAATTCAAATGATGCAAAAAATACTCAAACAACAACAGAAATGATATTAATTATTCAAAATATTAATAAACACTAGAATAGTTTCTGAGTATGATATTAAAGTAACACTGGTTAAAAAAAAAAAAAACTGATTTATGCATAAACTTTATTGATGATTATGTAAATAATGTGACATTAAATTCGTTTTTGAGTATATTTATCAAATCAGTTATCAGTTAAATTATGCATTTTGGAACTCATTTTTGGCATTTGACTGCTTTTGTTATTTTGAAAAGTGCATTAAAGATGATACATATATGAAAAATCATCAGATATATCAACATATATATATAAAACGTTTAGTTTACATAATAATAATATATGTGTGTGTGCTGTGTATATGTATTATATATATATAAAAATACACACACACATGCATGTATATATTTATATTCATATAATTAATATTACAAATTAATAACATATTTGTCTGAAATATACATGCATGTGCTTCTATTTATATAAATATACACAGCACACACACACATATATTATTATTATTATGTAAACATAACGTTTTATTTTGGATGTGGTTAATCGTGATTAATATATTTATATGAAGAGTTTATTTACAAAAATCATGTGCTTTCCAATTAATCTCAATAAAACTGTGGTTGGGTTTTTATTTGACTAGGTTACAATAAAAACATGATAAGATAATAAAACACATGATTTTTGAGAATGAGCAAATCAACTCTTCATATGTTTATCCTCTGAGCGATATAATGTGTGTTTGATGAGTTCGGACACCTTTAACCGAGCGGTCAGTAACAGAACTCTTCCACACCTGCTGTTTCTTCCTGCGTAGAGAGAGTCCGGGCGAGAGACGCATGAGCGGATGAACCGAATGAGACTGAAACAAACGTTCACATGTTTAGACACACATCAGGAGACATGCACGGATCAGATCCAGAACCAGCTCTTCAGACCCACCTCTCTCTCCACCGAGCCCACGGAGTTGTGTGCTTTAGAATAGTGGAAGAGAAACTGAAGAGCAGGAGACACGTCAGCGCTGACAGAACATCTGCAGACGGTACATGCTGTGTTTGAGAGATCTTACCCTCTTGAAGACATTCTGGACCTGCTCCTGATTCCTCCACTCGACCCCACAGAGAGCGCTGGAGAGAGCCGAGCCCTGAGACACAGAGAGACACGCACGCAGAGACACACACAGAGAGAGAGACACACACACACACACACACAAGAGACACACACACAACGCACACACACACACACACAGAGACATCACACACACAGACACACAGAGACACACACACAGAGACACGCACAACACACACACACACACACACACAACACACACCACACACACACACACACACACACACACACACACACACACACACACACCCACACAACACACACCACACACACACACACACACACACACAGAGACACGCACACACACAACACAGACACACACACACAGAACACACGCGCACAGGCCACACACACACACACACACACACACACACACACACACACACACAGCGAAAAGATAGAATAGATAGAAAGATAGATAGATAGATAGATAGATAGATAGATAGATAGATAGATATAGATAGATAGATAGATAAGATAGATTGAATAGATAAAGATAGATAGATAGATAGATAGATAGATAGATAGATAGATAAGATAGATCAATTATAAAACAATAAACAAGCCAAAAATGCATTAAATCATGTCTTCTCATACCTGAATATGGTTTCCATAACCGTCACAATCAGTCAGCGGACTCGAATAGCATTCTGCAATCATTAATACAAAGTCAAGTATTTATTAACTTAATAATTAGTTCATTTATTTTCACTATAAATATTGAAACTGTATACCAGACTCAGAGATCCCTCTTCAACAAGTCAAAATTATACATATTTATTTTATGCCATAAATCATTAGGATATTAAGATCATATTTGGTATCATAAATATATCAAAACGTAATTATTGATTATTAATATTCATTGCTAAGAACAACTTTAAAGATGACCCTCAGATTCCAGATTTTCTAATATTGTCCAAACCATACATCAATGGAAATATTATTATTAATCTCTCAGATGAAGCATAACTGTAGTTAGTAACTCACGGACAGATGCACAGAAGAAGCTGAAGCAGCACAGGAGACACGCGCGTCCCATCATCTCTGGACTGGTTCTGTTCCTGAGCGCCGCTGGAGCTACTGAAGAGACCCGGTGCTGATGCAGGAGGGACGAGGAGTCTCAGAGCCGCCGACCAATCAGCAGCGAGATCCAGAGAGCGCTCTTAATTAGGCCTCGAACCCGCGAAACACGTCAGAGCCAAGCGCAGTGCCAGAGACCCCCCCCACATGATTGTGAAGCGCTTTGGGTGTACAGCAATACACAATAAAGCTATATAAGTGCATCATTCAATCATTCATAGTTATAAGTTATTAAAAACATATTTCTCAATGTATATTGATATGATATTTCTCTTATTTCTCAATCATCTGTAATGTTTTGTTCACGTTAAGTTGCTAAAATGTTATTTCTGAATGCATTTTCTCTTAATTTTTGTTTTTATGCTTTATTTTCTCAATCATCTTTTTATGATTACTCTGCACTTTTAATTATAATGTTTGCATGAGATGTGCGTTATAAACGAGCTTAACATGTAACGTTCTCACAACTTTCACTAACTTGCATTTATTTGATTCAAAGACAGTCAAATTATGGAATATTTGTACTGTTTATAATAAATGCGTTCTATTTGAATATATTTATTCCTGTGATTTCAAAGCTGTATTTTTAGCATCGTTACTCCAGTCACATGATCCTTCAGAAATCATAATAATATTCTGATTTGCTGCACAAGAAACATTCATTATTATTATTAGAGAATTTATTTTTAGGTTTCTTTGATGAATAAAGTCAGAAGAACAGCATTTATCTGAAATATGAATATTTTGTAACATTATTAATGTCTTTATTATCACTTTTGATCCATTTAAAGCATCCTCGCTAAATAAAAGTATTAATTTCTATAATTTATTTTTGGGATTTTTTTTT
>JAPDDN010000332.1:10000-15000 GCA_027422405.1 Ptychobarbus kaznakovi
ATCGGAATGGCTGACAGTGTACAAAAATAACTAACAGTTATCGTCTTAATTACCCGGCTGATTGATTACACTGATAATTGACATTTCTTGTATTACAAGTGTTCTAAAATGTTTATTGAAATATGCGTTAATTTGCATAATTTTCTAGTTCAAAGATCTGAACACTGGATGAAGGCAGTTTTTGTCTGAGGAACAGACAGAAAACAATATATTTTCACAATATTTGGGGGGTAAAATGTATATAGTTAAGCAAATTCCATATGAACACACCTTCAGGATGTAGACTATAGAAATAAAAATGTCAAGTGTAGTGTGTGTAAATGCTGCTGAAGTAGAGATTTATGTCTCAGTGTCGGAGAAAAATATGTATTGTAATTGAAATCTATTGACACAAATAGATAGTGCTATAAAACAAACACTTAAAGGGACAGTACACCCAAAAATGAAAATCCTGTCATCATATACTCAGTAGATCCAAGCCTGTATGAGTGTGTTTGTTCTCACCTCTTTAAGAGGTGAGAGTCATTTTCGGGTGTACTGTCCCTTTAAGTGTGTATTCTGGATAGGGCTGCACGATATATCGCATGCGATATTTAATGCGTGAACAATGGCTCTGTGTGGTAAATGCTGCTCCATGTGAAATCACACACATGATGGAAATTACCGCTGATTACAGGACCGGCTTTAAATATTGCATGCGATATATCGTGCAGCCCTAATTCTGGATGTCTTCTCTTCTCTGAAACCGTTCTGTCTGTGGTCTCGAAGCTGAATACGGTGTCTCGGCAGGGATCTGACCGGTCCAGTTCCTCAGAAGTTATGTGTTTGATCGGACACACCAGAGACCATCACACGGCCCTCAGAGACATCGACCGGCCTCGAAGGTCAGGGGTCACATATCATCTGCTATATTATTAGTATTATTATTGCAGTGCATTGACAGCTGTGTTCCTGTAGCCCCGACAGCGCTGAAGATGATGCTCCTGAAGAGACGAGCGTGTTCTGCACAGAGACAGGTATCAGACTCGGATCAGACGCAGCTCAGAGACTCGTCTCGCACTCCTTCATGATCGCTTGTGTCTCTCCAGACGTGACTTTACCGTCCGATCTGGTCCGGTCGTGGAGAGGCGTCGTGGATCCGAGCGGCGGCGCGGCGGTGCATGTTTATCAGGAGATGCTGCACATTTATGAGAAGCTGCAGGTGAAATATTCATCTCTGTGTGTGTATCAGGGTTATTATAGATAACTAAAAACAAGATTCTAAGCGTTTATTGTCATGTGCACAGTGAGGAAAACAAGTTTCCCTGTAAAATTATATTCTGTCTTTCGTGTACACAGTGAATGCCAAGACTAGTGAAAACTGAAAAAATACGCACTCGCACGCACAGACAGACGCGCACACACACACACACACATACACACACACATACAGAGAGAGACACACACACAAAACCCACACAGAGACACACACACACACACACACGCACAGAGAGACTGGGCACACATGCATTCTCACACGCACACACGCACACACACAAATTATTGTAAACAATGCTTCATCCCTGTGCGTGTGTGTGTGTGTTTGTCTCTCTGTGCGTGTGTGTGTCTGTGTCTTTTTGTGTGTGTGTGTCTGTCTGCATGTGTGTGTGTGTCTGTGTGTGTGTCTCTCTCTGTGTGTGTCTCTCTCTGTGTGTGTGTGTGTGTGTGTGTGTGTGTGTGTGTGTATCTGTGTCTCTCTGTGTGTGTCTCTCTCTGTGTGTGTCTTTGTGTGTGTGTGTGTGTGTCAGGCGGAGCGTCTCAGTCAGCAGGTGTGGGCGGTGCAGCTGTGTGAGCGAGAGCGTGGTCTGCAGCAGAGAGAGACTGTGTTCCTGCAGCAGCAGCAGAACAGTGTTCACACACTCCGAGTCCAGCAGGAGGAGCTGAGACGCGTCCAGAACCTGCAGCAGGTCAGCGTCAGCTCTCAGACGAGCCTCGTTCACTCACAGCGTTGACTTCACCATGCACACTAGCTCAAGCGCACTACTTCAAAACCTGCTCATATGTAAATCACATACATCAATTGTAGATCAAACACATTTTATCGGATCCTGCTGCTCAGAAAAAAATGTGTTTACTCCCTTGATACCCTTAAAAATGTTTTAGTAATTCAAGCATTGTTATGAAAATCGACAAAGAAGCTAACATGGCATTAAAAAACAATGAATAAAAATCTTGCCAAATTTGTTTGTTTTTTCCTACAGCAATATCAGCAGGAGACAAGTGAGCTGGACGCGGCTCTGAAGCAGAAAACCAAAGAGAATAAGAGGATGAAGGCCAGTTTTGATTCCATTAAGGAATTAAATGATTCTATGAAGAAACAGGTGAGAAATCTGACATCATGTTATGTGTTTTTATATATATATATATATACACACTATATTGCCAAAAGTATTGGCACCCCTTCTAATGAAAGGTTTGACTACTTTAGTAATTTCCATAAGTACAAATCTTAATGTTTAAGCATATAATGATATTCTAGGAATCTAATTGTATAGCAACAGTTTGGACTCTTTTCTATTGTAACATGACAGTGTCTCTGTGTATAAGACAAGAATCAAAGAGAAATGATGATTCAGTCAGTGTGGAAGAACTTGACTGGTCTGCAGAAAGCAGCTGAACACCTCTGGTGTGACTTTAAATGAGCCACAAACTCATCACCAAACACTAATGACTTGTACATTCATTATATGGACAAAAGTACTGGCGCCCCTTCTTTAGAAGAGAAAACTGTGCCACACACTGTGGCAACAAAGAAATTAATGTACTTAAAAATTGTATTTCCACCTCTGTTGCATCAGTTTTGAAGTGTATGAAAGGACTGTACCCATATGTACAAGTCATTAGTGTTTGGTGATGATTTTTTGGCTCAAGGTCTGCATTTAAAAATGCATTCTGTGTTTGTATAGTGCAATGAATGAAAGGTGTTTAGTGTCATATGTTTATTTTCTCTTTTCGTTTGGATTTTGATGAACCATAAACAATTAAACTGTCTGACGAACAGCCCTTAATAACAAGCTCGTTCTCGTCTCGTCCGGTGTCTGTCGTCACACTGTATATACTGTAAATCGCTCTCAGCGGTGTTGATGTTACAGTGAGACTCGTCTGTGATGATGACTAACGAGAGCTCGTTTGTGCAGCTTAATGAGGTCAGTGAGCAGAACAGGACGTTGGAATGTCAGTCGCGGAGAGTTCAGGCTCGACTGGAGAACCTGCAGGTAGAAGATGAACACTGTGTTTTTAACACATTCACTACTGACTAAACAAATAATTCAGATTTTAAAATGCTTCTGAAAGTCGTCTCTTGTGTTCACCAAGCCTGCATTTATTTGATCAAAAATACTGTATATTATTACAATGTTAAATAACAATTTTCTATGTGATTAACTGTTAAACTGTAATTTATTTCTGTGATCAAAGCTGTATTTTCAGCATCATTACTCTAGTCTTCAGTGTCACTTTATCTTCAGAAATCATAATAATAAGCTGAAACATTTCTGATTATTATCAATGTTGAAAACAGTTGTGTTGCACAATATTTCTGTGGAAACTGTCATATATTACCAATCGAAATTTGGGGTAAGATTATATATATTTTTTATAATACTTTTATTCATCAAGGATGCATTAAATTGATGAAAAGTGAGAGTAAATACATTTCTAATGTTGCAAAAGATAAATAAATTAGGGATGCATGATATTATCGGACCGATATCGGAATTGGACGATATTAAAAATTATGCCGATATGTCTTGCCGATAAGAGGAATACATTAACTCAGATTCCAAGCAGTGGTGTAAATATTCAGGACAAATTAACTCTTGTGTGCAGAGAAAGTACGAGTCCTTCACGACACACAGGAGTCGGGAAACAGCTGTTCTTAAAGCGTACGACCCCAAACCCAGCAAATTAGAGAAACCTCCGTCAAGTAAAGCAACAGGCAAGGTAATGTGTGTCCTGTGTTTGGTTTAATGAACGAATGACGCGGCGCGTGTTGATTAAGCTGTTTACACAGCAATCAGCAGCGCGTTCCTGCCATCTGTGATTGCAGCGTTCAATCAGAGGAGTTCTGTTCATTATAAAGCATGCTGGGACTGCTAATGAGGACCAGTGTTGGGGAAAGTTACTTTTAGAAATACTGCATTACAATATTGCGTTACTTAGTTACTTTTTATGGAAAGTAATGTTACGTTACTATGTATTAAGATCATGTTGATATTTAGTCTAGAGCTACAGTAAGATCGTGTTGATATTTAGTCTAGATCTACAGTAAGATCATGTTGATATTTAGTCTAGAACTACAGTAAGATCGTGCTGATATTTAGTCTAGAACTACAGTAAGATCATGTTGATATTTAGTCTAGAACTACAGTAAGATCGTGTTGATATTTAGTCTAGAACTACAGTAAGATCGTGTTGATATTTAGTCTAGAACTACAGTAAGATCATGTTGATATTTAGTCTAGAGCTACAGTAAGATCGTGTTGATATTTAGTCTAGATCTACAGTAAGATCATGTTGATATTTAGTCTAGAACTACAGTAAGATCGTGCTGATATTTAGTCTAGAACTACAGTAAGATCATGTTGATATTTAGTCTAGAACTACAGTAAGATCGTGTTGATATTTAGTCTAGAACTACAGTAAGATCGTGTTGATATTTAGTCTAGAACTACAGTAAGATCATGTTGATATTTAGTCTAGAGCTACAGTAAGATCGTGTTGATATTTAGTCTAGAACTACAGTAAGATCGTGTTGATATTTAGTCTAGAGCTACAGTAAGATCGTGTTGATATTTAGTCTAGAGCTACAGTAAGATCGTGTTGATATTTAGTCTAGAGCTACAGTAAGATCATGTTGATATTTAGTCTAGAACTACAGTAAGATCATGTTGATATTTAGTCTAGATCTACAGTAAGATCGTGTCGATATTTAGTCTAGAACTACAGTAAGATCGTGTCGA
>JAPDDN010000332.1:20000-92063 GCA_027422405.1 Ptychobarbus kaznakovi
AAAAAGTTTGTTTATATATATATATATATCCCAGCGCTGTACTTCTTCTGAACCATGATGGGATATTTGTGGCTGCTCTTCACATTGTGCTTGATTTGATATTTCTAAAGTGCAATGAATTATGGAAAATGTTCTGTGTTTATGGATTTATGGGCAGTTATGATGACTTCACAGCAGGTGGCAGTGCTGTTGTTACGATCAGCCGCGTCCCGCTCTGTTCCTGAGAGTCTGCAGCTTTGCTTTTATAAGCGTAAGAGGCCACAGAAAGTCAGTTCGCCACTAATGCATTGTTTATGTCTAACACCGGCTCCCAAAGTCATGGAAATACTCCGTAAATGTCATGGAAATTAATCATTACGTTTCTGTAGTCAGTATAAATCGTTTGAGCTCCACTGAGGACTGAAATATCTCTTTAGCATCGGTCTAATCTCTGGAGCAGACATGAAAAAGTGCTCAGCCTCAGCAATGATGCTCTGTAGTGAATGGGTGCCGTCACTATAATCCACAGTCCATTAGTTAACATCTGGAGACGACAAAACCTGAAACAAATCCAGCATTAAGACGTTTTTAACTCCAATACATAAATGTTTTTGATAATGATAAATGTTTTTATCAGCTGTTTGGACTCTCATTCTGACGGCACCCATTCACTGCCGAGCATCCATTGACTCTCATTCTGACGGCACCCATTCACTGCAGAGCATCCATTGACTCTCATTCTGATGGCACCCATTCACTGCAGAGCATCCATTGACTCTCATTCTGACGGCACCCATTCACTGCAGAGCATCCATTGACTCTCATTCTGACGGCACCCATTCACTGCCGAGCATCCATTGATGCAGAGACACATTTCTACAAACCTGATGAAGAAACAAACTCATCCTGATCTTAGATGACCTGAGGATGAGGATATTTTCAGCAAACCTTCATTTGTAAATAAACTATTCCTGTAGTCATTACTCATTAATATGCATCTGTAAGTGTCCGTGGACAGTTGAAAGCTCCAGATGTGTGTGAAGGAACAGCTGGTTTATCGTCTGTAAACACGGTGTCTGCTCTCGTTATCACTCACGGGGCTTTCAGACGTTATTTGTCCTGCTGCGAGTGAAGCTGAGCAGATCTGACCGTGAGAACAACACACTCATCACACACGCAGCTCTTTTAATATGCTGTAATATTAATCTCTCATCTGGTTGTGCTTGAACGAAGTGGTGACCAATACCGTTTATCATACAAAAGTAATTGAAGATTTCTGAAAAGTGCATTTATGCATTATTATGTGTGTCCCTGGAGCACAGACGCAGTCATAAGCAGCACAGCTATATTTGTAGCAATAGACAACAATACATTGTATCTGTCAAAATTATAAATTTTAATATTATGCCAAAAATCATTAGATATTAAGATCATGTTCCATGAAGATATTTGTACCATAAATATATCAAAACGTATTTTTTATTAGTAATATGCATTGCTAAGAATTTAATTTGAACAACTTTAAAGATGATTTTCTCCATATTTAGATGTTTTTGCACCCTCAGATTCCATGTATCTCATCAGCATAACAATGGAAACTAATCCCGTATTTTTTAATAATATAGCCACATGCATATTGAAAATAGCAGAGGACCTAGGACAGATCCTTGTGGCACTCCATACTTTACTTAAGATGACTCCTCGTTTAAATAAACCGTGGTAAATATTGTCATCAATGGAAAGCTTAGCGTTCAGCGTTCAGATGATGCATCTCTGTGTTTGTGCTCCAGGGGCACACGTGTTTGTATGTATTATTCTGTGAGTACCGGCTCATCTGTGGTGTTTTGATGGCGTCTGTAAATCTCCTTCATCTGGACCCGTAGTGGACGTTCTGGCTCAGGCTGTGGAGGTTCTGTCCGGTGCGGTTCGGACCGATGAAGGACAGGCTCTGTTCCTGGAGTACCGGGCTCTGCCGGCGGTTCTGGCTCTGCTGAGATCGGGCAGTCCGGGTCTGCTGGCTCCGTCTGTGGGGGTGCTGCTGCAGATGAGCTCAGAATCACGTGAGGAACTCTTCTTATTAACGAGTGTCCACTTAACGACCCACAAATACGGTCGTCCTCATGCGAGGAACCCATTCAAATATGCAAAAGACCGCTAGATATTTTCAGTGTTACAAATTATTTCTGCAAAACATGAATATTATACATTTGTGTAAAATATTATTGGAAAATATTTTGTTTATATTTCATTACATCATTGCTCTGTGTTTCACCTACTCATTATCGTAGTGTACTGTTGGAAATATTATTATTAATATATTTTTTAAGCAGATGTATTAGTTTATTGCTTTTTTATCACGATTCATTTGTTTTCTATTTATTTAATATGTATTTAGTTGTTAAATATTTGTATGTATTAAAATCTTTTTACTTAGTTATTTAATTATTTATTTATTTAAAATTAAATTGTATTTTTAATTGTTGTATTATAAATGGTCAGTTTAATTGTATTTATTTATTTAATTAAATCAAATTTTTTATTTTAATCTATTTGTTGTAAATATAAATGTACTACTTGTTCAAAAAAATGGAAACTTTTATTAAAATTGTATTTATTTTAATCAAATTAGTCATTTTACTTATTAAATCAAATTTTTTTTTTTATTAATTTGTATTCATTTATTTAAATCATATGTTTTTTATGTATATATTTAAATAAAATTAAATCATTATTCTTTTTTTACCTATTTGAATTATTTTATTTTATGCCAAATTTAACTAGTTAAACCTATATTTTATTATTTATTTGTACACGTTTCAAACCTTTTCCATGCCCCTCTCATTATGGACCCCAGACCCAGTTTGCAAACCCCGGTTCTAAAAGAGTTCAGACGGTTTATTTAATTCAGTCACGGTCTTTTGCGGTTTAATAATGGCTTTAATTAAATTCCCATCACCGTGTAATGCGCTGTACACGTATCGAATGTGTTGTGCACGTCGTTGAGAAAGCGCTGGGAGTTGCTGAAAACACTCGTAAGTCGTTAAAGCCATCGTGTTAACGAGGCGGGCAGGACACTGAGCAGACGTGAGGAGAGCCGGATGGCTAATTAGCAGCTTTACAGCAGAGTGAAGGAAGGCTGGAGGTCTCGTCAGCTTTAATGTGCTCCATGTGTCACGAGCAGCTCCTAAATCAGCTCCAGCGCAGTCACACACTTTAATATCCTCACACACAAATATAAGAGTTTAAAATAGTACCTTATTGGGTACAACCGCTTGTCCCTGGAGCAGTGCCCTTAAAAGGACACATTTGTATCTTTTTACCCCTCATAGGTACATATTAGTACCTCAAGGGCACGTATTGCTACTCTAAGGTACTAATATGTACCTATTAGGGTAAAAAGGTATTATTTTAAACCCTTATTTTCGGTGCTGAGCTGAAGCTCTTTCTCTGTCAAGCTGCTTTCTAACAGTACGTGTTGTGAAAATAAAGCTTAGTTATTATGTTTGAGTGAAATTATTTTATAGTAATGTGTAGCATGCAGCTGGATTATAGTCATCATCATAATTTTGTTATCATTTACTCTTACTCTCTTCTGAAAGATTTATGACTTTTCTTTCTGTTGAAAGTGTATCAGTCCAATCTCAGTTTTCTTATTTTAGTCAAATGTATTTATTTGTTTTAAATATTTTTTATGTAAATTGTATTTATCGTAATCAATTTATTTAAATATAATATATTAATTTATTATTTACGTAAATCAGCATTTCATTTTTATTTATGAAACATTTAAATAAAATTGTATAATTTTATTAATTTCTTAAGCCACATTTTATTTATTCTTATCGATGTATTTATTTCAGTCATATTATTTAACTGTTTTAATTTAATTCTAATTTAATTCATTTAATATATTATTTTATTTATTTATTATAAGTGTATCAGCGCAATTTTTTATTTTAATCAAATTGATTAATTTATTACTTATGTAAATAACATTTATGTTTATTTTAATCAAGTTTATTTATTTGTTTTAAACATTTGTTTTATTTATTATTTATTTAAATTGTATTTATTGTAATCAATTTATTTAAATAAAATGTATTCATTTATCATTTATGTAAATCAGTTTTTTGTTTTTTTAAATAAAATATTTAAATACAATTTTATAAATTTCTATCTTTTTATTTACTTTGTAAGCCACTTTTTTATCAATGTATTTATTTCAGTCATATTTATGTAATTATTATTTATTTCAAAACTTTTTTACTTTAATTTAAATCAAATTTTATTCATTTAATTCGTTCTTGTTTTAGAGTAGAAATAATGTCTCGTTAATCTAATAGTAAGTGAATCTACTGTAGAAATGCTGAAGCTCCTCAATCTTATGGATATTATTTACTTTTAGGGACACCAGCTGTGAATCTCAGACTAACGCTCCTCCATCCAGCAGGGACACCAGCTGTGAATCTCAGACTAACGCTCCTCAGTCCAGCAGGGACACCAGCTGTGAATCTCAGACTAACACTCCTCTGTCCAGCAGGGACACCAGCTGTGAATCTCAGACTAACGCTCCTCCGTCCAGCAGGGACACCAGCTGTGAATCTCAGACTAACGCTCCTCCGTCCAGCAGGGACACCAGCTGTGAATCTCAGACTAACGCTCCTCCGTCCAGCAGGGACACCAGCTGTGAATCTCAGACTAACGCTCCTCCGTCCAGCAGGGACACCAGCTGTGAATCTCAGACTAACGCTCCTCCGTCCAGCAGGGACACCAGCTGTGAATCTCAGACTAACGCTCCTCTGTCCAGCAGGGACACCAGCTGTGAATCTCAGACTAACGCTCCTCAGTCCAGCAGGGACACCAGCTGTGAATCTCAGACTAACGCTCCTCCGTCCAGCAGGGACACCAGCTGTGAATCTCAGACTAACGCTCCTCCGTCCAGCAGGGACACCAGCTGTGAATCTCAGACTAACGCTCCTCTGTCCAGCAGGGACACCAGCTGTGAATCTCAGACTAACGCTCCTCCATCCAGCAGGGACACCAGCTGTGAATCTCAGACTAACACTCCTCTGTCCAGCAGGGACACCAGCTGTGAATCTCAGACTAACACTCCTCCGTCCAGCAGGGACACCAGCTGTGAATCTCAGACTAACGCTCCTCCGTCCAGCAGGGACACCAGCTGTGAATCTCAGACTAACTCTCCTCTGTCCAGCAGGGACACAGCTGTGAATCTCAGACTAACGCTCCTCTGTCCAGCAGGGACACCAGCTGTGAATCTCAGACTAACGCTCCTCCATCCAGCAGGGACACCAGCTGTGAATCTCAGACTAACACTCCTCTGTCCAGCAGGGACACCAGCTGTGAATCTCAGACTAACACTCCTCCGTCCAGCAGGGACACCAGCTGTGAATCTCAGACTAACTCTCCTCTGTCCAGCAGGGACACAGCTGTGAATCTCAGACTAACGCTCCTCTGTCCAGCAGGGACACCAGCTGTGAATCTCAGACTAACGCTCCTCCGTCCAGCAGGGACACCAGCTGTGAATCTCAGACTAACGCTCCTCCGTCCAGCAGGGACACCAGCTGTGAATCTCAGACTAACACTCCTCTGTCCAGCAGGGACACCAGCTGTAAATCTCAGACTAACGCTCCTCTGTCCAGCAGGGACACCAGCTGTAAATCTCAGACTAACGCTCCTCTGTCCAGCAGGGACACCAGCGGTGAATCTCAGACTAACGCTCCTCCGTCCAGCAGGGACACCAGCTGTGAATCTCAGACTAACACTCCTCTGTCCAGCAGGGACACAGCTGTGAATCTCAGACTAACACTCCTCCGTCCAGCAGGGACACCAGCTGTGAATCTCAGACTAACGCTCCTCTGTCCAGCAGGGACACCAGCTGTGAATCTCAGACTAACACTCCTCTGTCCAGCAGGGACACCAGCTGTGAATCTCAGACTAACGCTCCTCCGTCCAGCAGGGACACCAGCTGTGAATCTCAGACTAACGCTCCTCCGTCCAGCAGGGACACCAGCTGTGAATCTCAGACTAACACTCCTCTGTCCAGCAGGGACACCAGCTGTGAATCTCAGACTAACACTCCTCTGTCCAGCAGGGACACCAGCTGTGAATCTCAGACTAACGCTCCTCTGTCCAGCAGGGACACCAGCTGTGAATCTCAGACTAACGCTCCTCTGTCCAGCAGGGACACCAGCTGTGAATCTCAGACTAACGCTCCTCCGTCCAGCAGGGACACCAGCTGTGAATCTCAGACTAACGCTCCTCCGTCCAGCAGGGACACCAGCTGTGAATCTCAGACTAACGCTCCTCCGTCCAGCAGGGACACCAGCTGTGAATCTCAGACTAACACTCCTCCGTCCAGCAGGGACACCAGCTGTGAATCTCAGACTAACGCTCCTCTGTCCAGCAGGGACACCAGCTGTGAATCTCAGACTAACGCTCCTCTGTCCAGCAGGGACACCAGCTGTGAATCTCAGACTAACGCTCCTCCGTCCAGCAGGGACACCAGCTGTGAATCTCAGACTAACGCTCCTCCGTCCAGCAGGGACACCAGCTGTGAATCTCAGACTAACGCTCCTCTGTCCAGCAGGGACACCAGCTGTGAATCTCAGACTAACGCTCCTCCGTCCAGCAGGGACACCAGCTGTGAATCTCAGACTAACGCTCCTCTGTCCAGCAGGGACACCAGCTGTGAATCTCAGACTAACGCTCCTCCGTCCAGCAGGGACACCAGCTGTGAATCTCAGACTAACGCTCCTCTGTCCAGCAGGGACACCAGCTGTGAATCTCAGACTAACGCTCCTCCGTCCAGCAGGGACACCAGCTGTGAATCTCAGACTAACGCTCCTCCGTCCAGCAGGGACACCAGCTGTGAATCTCAGACTAACGCTCCTCCGTCCAGCAGGGACACCAGCTGTGAATCTCAGACTAACGCTCCTCCGTCCAGCAGGGACACCAGCTGTGAATCTCAGACTAACGCTCCTCCGTCCAGCAGGGACACCAGCTGTGAATCTCAGACTAACGCTCCTCCGTCCAGCAGGGACACCAGCTGTGAATCTCAGACTAACGCTCCTCCGTCCAGCAGGGACACCAGCTGTGAATCTCAGACTAACGCTCCTCCGTCCAGCAGGGACACCAGCTGTGAATCTCAGACTAACTCCTCTGTCCAGCAGGGACACCAGCTGTGAATCTCAGACTAACGCTCCTCCGTCCAGCAGGGACACCAGCTGTGAATCTCAGACTAACGCTCCTCCGTCCAGCAGGGACACCAGCTGTGAATCTCAGACTAACACTCCTCCGTCCAGCAGGGACACCAGCTGTGAATCTCAGACTAACACTCCTCCGTCCAGCAGGGACACCAGCTGTGAATCTCAGACTAACGCTCCTCCGTCCAGCAGGGACACCAGCTGTGAATCTCAGACTAACACTCCTCTGTCCAGCAGGGACACCAGCTGTGAATCTCAGACTAACTCTCCTCTGTCCAGCAGGAACACCAGCTGTGAATCTCAGACTAACGCTCCTCCGTCCAGCAGGGACACCAGCTGTGAATCTCAGACTAACGCTCCTCCGTCCAGCAGGGACACCAGCTGTGAATCTCAGACTAACGCTCCTCCGTCCAGCAGGGACACCAGCTGTGAATCTCAGACTAACGCTCCTCTGTCCAGCAGGGACACCAGCTGTGAATCTCAGACTAACACTCCTCCGTCCAGCAGGGACACCAGCTGTGAATCTCAGACTAACGCTCCTCTGTCCAGCAGGGACACCAGCTGTGAATCTCAGACTAACGCTCCTCTGTCCTGCAGGGACGCAGTCGGGTTTTCTGGATCAGTGCAGCTCGGAGGATTTCTTCCGCTGCGCCTCGCTGTTCCTCCGTAAGCCTCGTCTGGAGCCGCCGCTGCTGGAGAAGATGCTCATGCTGCTGCAGAAGCTCTCCAGCATCCGGTCAGTCCGTACACTTCATCATGTGTGAGGCTCGTTAGCGCATTAGCATTTTTTAATTATCGCCATCAGCTAATATTTTAATTATCGCCATTAGCTAATAATTTTTTCTAATGTTTGTCTTATGTGTGGGAAGCGGGACTTTTATTTTGCCGGCGCTGAGAATGCCAGAACCTGAGCACACAGAGCTTCTATTGTCCCTCATCATTAGTTTACTATCTCTGTGTGGCAATTAATAAATGATTACACAGAACTATGAATATGTTCATATTCAGGGATATGAAAGACATTATAGTGTTTGCTATGTGTGTGTTTGTGCTTTATCATCCACCTGCTCTCTAAGTTATCGGCATCGGTCAATCAGAAACTCCTCGTTATGTGTTGAGCACTGATTATGTGTTTGTTCACAGGAAGAACAAGCGTCTGTTCGAAGCGTCCTCGCTGCACTTGCTGCTGCAGGAGATGCACAGGACCTGCGACCGCAGTCAAGCCTTCATCAGCATGAACCTCAGCTCCATTCTGCTCAATCTGGGCATGCTCACACGCTCCTGACACACACTAAACACTTCATTATAGACGTGCGCTGATGCTCTCTGTCTCTGATCATTCACACGTGCTCATGTCGATCCTAACCCCTGTGAGAGGCTTTGACGAACATCTGAGCTGCTGTTTTTACATCAAACCAGATGCTGATTTATAACATCGAGCTCTGAAACGATCAGTGAAGCACATGGAGGACTCATAACAGTATCTGTGTTTATAATCGGTGGAGAGATGAATAATACTCACACAAAACCATCAGCTTATGCTGTTATGATACTTCGATGATTTGGAGCATAAATCATTCCTTAACACATTTGTATGTTTTATTTCATTTTTATATATACATTGAGATAATGACTTTGATGTTTTATACTGTATACAACAACTTAATAAATTGTATTCAATTAAATTGCCTCTAATTAGTGATGATGTGTCTGGTTTTATTTGATCATGCACTCAAGACAATATTTAGGCGTTAATTTGAGCTATATTGAAATGTCCATCTCCATCTCTTTGGATTAGACCGTTCTAACTAAAATTATACGATTATAATCTTATTTAATGCATAAATGAAAACCGGTCAGATTTCTGTAATAATAATGAACTGAATGTGTTTTATATGCACAATAACAATCATGTTTTTCATCGATAAATCCAGGTTATTTAAATCTCATACAATTCTGTCTAATTAAATGCACTTTAATTTATATCTTATTATTCATACTTTAACTTTTAAACTGAACACATTATTTCTACAATGAGCAGATTTATGCAGAATCTAAGCAGGTTGAATAAACGCATTAAAAAAATATTTAATAAAATCAAATGCATGCAAATAGTTAATAATAAGCTATGCAATTTATTTTTAATGAGTACATAAATATGACTTGTTTAATTTATGTGTAACTGACTATTTTAATTTTTTGTTTGTTACAAGTAATCCAAATACACGCTCATTCTATTTAAAAGTTCATTGTTAAATTTAGGCTTAATATTTTTTGTATATAAAACATTTTTGTTTATCATCAAACACAATAACGACTGTTTCCCTTTCTCTCATTGGTCAGGCAGTCAGTTAGCCCCGCCCTACTCTCAGGTGATTGGTTGAGTCAGAAGTTGACATGTCAGATGAAGCAAGCATCAGTGATTCCTCAGAAATTAAACCAACGACTGACTCTCAATAAGCTCTCCAAACATTGTTTGTTTAAACGTCCCTCTGTGTGTCTCAGTGTTTCTCATCAGTATTAAACCTGGAAAGGATCTGTGTCGGTTCTCCTGCGTTTCTTCTCTCTCCTGACACATTGTTTATCAGCATGATGAATGTTTGCTGGCCTGAGCGCTCTTATGGTCAGTCCAGATGGAGCAGGATTTGGTTCGGTCTCTGTTGTAATGGAGAAAAGCTCTGCTGTGTATCTCTCTCAGGATCCTCCGGTGAGTCTCGCTCATAGATCACGTGAGACTCCAGACAGAGTTTAAGATTGAAGTCTTGATTTCTCTTGGCAGGAACATCGACTCGTTCTCCATCCCGTCGTGATCTGCGTCATTTCTGCAGGACAAGCGTCACCACAAAGATAAAGACCGTCTTCTGAGGTGTTTCAAGGTTTGCCTGGTTAGCATAGGTTGCTGATAACTGCATTTATAACATTTACAGCTGAAGCGACTCAAAGGTCAGGTCGTGTACTTCAGCAGATCCTGCATTAGCTGAGAAACTGCCATTGAGATGAATGTGAACACTAACAGATAACACACACACACTCCCCCCCCCACACACACTCGCACACACACACACACGCACACACACACACACACACACACACACTCTCTCACACACACACACACTCGCACACACACACACACACACACTCTCTCACACACACTCGCACACACACACACACACACACGGACACAGACACTCACACACACACACACACACACACACACACACACTCTAACACTCGCACACACACACACAGACACACACTCTCTCACACACACACACACACACACACACTCTCTCACACACACACACACTCACACCCACACACACACACACACACACACACACTCTCTCACACACACTCTCACACACACTTGAACACTCACACACACACACACACACTCGCACACACACACTCGCACACACACACTCGCACACACACACTCTCACACACACACACTCTCTCACACACACTCGCACACACACACACACACACACACACACACAAGGACACAGACACTCACACACACACACATACACACACACACACACACACACACACACACACAGACACACACTCTCTCACACACACACACACACACACACACACACACAGACACACTCTCTCTCTCTCTCACACACACACACACACACACACACACACTCACTCACTCACACACACATGGACACACACACGGACACAGACACACACATACACACACACACACACTCTCTCTCACACACTTGCACACAAACACTCTCACTCACACACACACTCTCTCTCACACACACACACACACATGGACACAGACACATGCATACACAGACACTCGCATACTCACACACACGCTCACTCACACACACACACACACAGACACAGACACACACTCATACACACACGGACACACGCAGACACACGCATACACATTCACATACACACTCACACACACATGCTCTCACAAACACTCTCACACACACACACTCACACACATACACTCACACGTATTTACAGAAACAAGCGCATTTTGACATTTGACCCCATTTGGGGGATTTAGTTAAAGATAAAACCCTCGTGTATATAATTGCCTGCAGGTGCGCGTGTATGTAATGTGGTCGTGAGCGATGAGAGGGTGCTTCAGTAATTTACTCAAGCTGAAGTCATGCTTAAATGAGTGTTTTATGATGTGTGGTTCTCAGTGACATATGTCATGGTTTATGCTGTAAAAAAAACAATGGGCAAAAAATGCCAGTGCAGTGAATATTTAATAGGTGCAGTATTGAGTTTCAGAGCATCTCAGATTGGTTTTAATAAGCAGCCCAGAGACGTGAAGTAGCCCTGACTCCCTCGCTGATCTGTCGCAGGCTGATTTATTCCTTTTCATTAGTTCAAGCGTTTAAGTTTCATAGAGTCGTGTGCGACTGTGCGCTGCTTTGTCTGATTTATACGTGTGGATTCTTGGCTGACCGTAACGCCAGTGGAAGTCGTGTTTGAGGCCGTTTGTCCTCATTAAACTTTTATTTACTTATTAAAGTATGCATGCTTCAGCAGTCGTGTCGTTACAGTTCACCTTCCCTGACCGCTGTGTGCTTGGAGGCTCATTACAGGCCGGTTTGTGGCGTTATGAACTCAAAGACTCATCTTGACACTTAACTGTTAGTTCTGGGTCAAGGGTGAGTTTTGACGGGTTGATAATGATGATGCATTACAGCACTGAACTCACAAATATGAATATGATCCCATGAGCAAAAAATTAATAAATAATCCCATATTACCCTTGAAATCAAATTAAAATGCATTGCAGTGTGCTAAGTAGTATATACTGCAGTGTAGTAAGTCATCAAATTCAAGTGCATAACATCCACTTAGTGTGCACAGCATGCATACTAAATAGTGTGATTAGTCAGTATGCAGTTGTTAAACACAGCCAGCATCAACGTAACACACTTCACACACAGTGTGGGATAGAGTACTAGTGCAGTGTGCTCAGTAGTATACAGGCAAGTTTATTTATATAGCACATTTCATACACAATGGTAAATCAGAATGCTTTACATAAAAGGAAGTAAAATAATCATACAAAATAAAAATATACTGCGGTATAGTTGGTCATCAAGAACCCATGCAGAGCATCCACATAGTGTGCAAAGCATGCATACTAAATAGCGTGATTGGTATGTTAGTTTGCAATTATGAACACAGCCAGAATCAATGTAGGTAGCAGCATACTTTGTACCAATTGTAGTATGCAGTGCAGCATGCTCGGTAGAATATACTGCAGTGTAGTAGGTCATCAAGAACCCATGCAGAGCATCCACATAGTGTGCACAGCATGCATACTAAATAATGTGATTAGTATGTTAGTGTGCAATTGGGAACACAGCCACAATCATTCTGATTAGTAGCACACTGTGTATGTAGTGCAGTGTGCATTACAGTATGGAATACAGCACCAGTGCAGTGTGCTCTGCAGTATATACTACATTACACACAGTGTATACAGCAGGCATACTAAAAGGTGTGATTTAGTATAATTGTGAACATAGACGCATTACAGTGTGGGATACAATACCCAGTGCACTGCAGTATGGTAGTACTAGTGCAGTGTGCATTACAGTGTGGGCTAGTGTTCCCATTGTAGTGTGCACTGCAGTAAGGGATATAATACTAGTGTGGTGTGCTCTGTAGCATATATTGCAGTGTAGTAAATCATCAAGAAAACATGCAGAGTGTCCACATAGTGTGCACACAGCATACACATATCATAGTGTGATTAATGAGTTAGTGAACACCGCCAGAATCTATGTAGGTAGCAGCACACTTCGTTTGCAGTGCAGTATGGGATAGTAGTAGATGCTCTGTAGTATATGCTGCCGTTTAGTAAGTCATTCAGGCACGAATGCAGAGTGTCCTTATAGTATGCTCAGCATGCACACTAAATTGTATGATTAGTATGTCAGAGTGTGATTGAGAACACAGCCGGAATCAGTGTGTGCTGCAGGTGTTTGTTGTGTGTGATCACTGGACACCAGCGGATCCAGCAAACACATGTGAGTGTTTTTATCTCCACACAGAAGAACTGCGCTCACTTTATATATTTTTTTTTTTCACTTTGTTGTTATCTCTCACATACTTGAGCAGAGGAAGTGTAAATCATTTCCCATGCGTGTTGGGAGTGATTGATGAGGCAGATGGCAGGTCACTGCACGCAGCCCGCTTCATTCCAGCACTGTGTCTGTGAGTTTATTCCTCTTACTCTTAAAGGAGAAGTTCATCCACGAGTCAAACAGCTTTCTTTCCTCTGCTGGTGTTTTGCTGTACTGAATGATTAGAATGTTAGTTGTGAACACAGCCAGAATTTATGTTGGTAGCAGAACATTGCATATGTAGTGCAGTGAGGGATAGAGTACCAGTACAGTGTGCTCAGTAGTATATACTGCATCATAGTCAGTCATCAAAAGTCCATGCAGAATGTCCACATACTGTACATGCATGTGTATGCATACTAAATAGTGTGATAAGTATTTTAGTATGCAATTGTGAACACTGCCAGAATCAATGTAGGTGGCAGCACACTTCGTATGCAGTGCATTATTGGATATAGTATGCAGTGTAGTGTGCTCTGTCTGTAGTATATACTGTAGTGTAGTAAGTCGTTCAGGCACTAATGCAGAGTGTCCATATAGTAAAAAAACTACTTAAGTAGTTAGTTACTAGTTACTTCTACTCAGGGCCGTCTCTAGGAATTCTGGGCCCTGTGCACCATGTCGATATTTAGTCTAGAACTACAGTAAGATCATGTCGATATTTAGTCTAGAGCTACAGTAAGATCGTGTTGATATTTAGTCTAGAGCTACAGTAAGATCGTGTTGATATTTAGTCTAGAGCTACAGTAAGATCATGTTGATATTTAGTCTAGAGCTACAGTAAGATCATGTTGATATTTAGTCTAGAACTACAGTAAGATCATGTTGATATTTAGTCTAGAACTACAGTAAGATCATGTTGATATTTAGTCTAGAACTACAGTAAGATCATGTTGATATTTAGTCTAGAGCTACAGTAAGATTATGTTGATATTTAGTCTAGAACTACAGTAAGATCATGTTGATATTTAGTCTAGAACTACAGTAAGATCATGCTGATATTTAGTCTAGAACTACAGTAAGATCATGTTGATATTTAGTCTAGAGCTACAGTAAGATCATGTTGATATTTAGTCTAGAACTACAGTAAAATCATGTTGATATTTAGTCTAGAACTACAGTAAGATCATGTTGATATTTAGTCTAGAACTACAGTAAAATCATGTTGATATTTAGTCTAGAGCTACAGTAAGATCATGTTGATATTTAGTCTAGAACTACAGTAAGATCATGTTGATATTTAGTCTAGAACTACAGTAAAATCATGTTGATATTTAGTCTAGAACTACAGTACGATCATGTTGATATTTAGTCTAGAACTACAGTACGATCATGTTGATATTTAGTCTAGAACTACAGTAAAATCATGTTGATATTTAGTCTAGAACTACAGTAAGATCATGTTGATATTTAGTCTAGAGCTACAGTAAGATCATGTTGATATTTAGTCTAGAGCTACAGTAAGATCATGTTGATATTTAGTCTAGAACTACAGTAAGATCATGTTGATATTTAGTCTAGAACTACAGTAAAATCATGTTGATATTTAGTCTAGAGCTACAGTAAGATCGTGTCGATATTTAGTTTAGAACTACAGTAAGATCATGTGGATATTTAGTCTAGAACTACAGTAAGATCATGTGGATATTTAGTCTAGAACTACAGTAAGATCATGTTGATATTTAGTCTAGAACTACAGTAAGATCATGTTGATATTTAGTCTAGAGCTACAGTAAGATCATGTTGATATTTAGTCTAGAACTACAGTAAGATCATGTTGATATTTAGTCTAGAACTACAGTAAAATCATGTTGATATTTAGTCTAGAGCTACAGTAAGATCGTGTTGATATTTAGTCTAGAGCTACAGTAAGATCATGTTGATATTTAGTCTAGAACTACAGTAAGATCATGTTGATATTTAGTCTAGAACTACAGTAAAATCATGTTGATATTTAGTCTAGAACTACAGTACGATCATGTTGATATTTAGTCTAGAACTACAGTAAGATCATGTTGATATTTAGTCTAGAACTACAGTAAAATCATGTTGATATTTAGTCTAGAACTACAGTAAGATCATGTTGATATTTAGTCTAGAACTACAGTAAGATCATGTTGATATTTAGTCTAGAACTACAGTAAGATCATGTTGATATTTAGTCTAGAGCTACAGTAAGATCATGTTGATATTTAGTCTAGAACTACAGTAAGATCATGTTGATATTTAGTCTAGAACTACAGTAAAATCATGTTGATATTTAGTCTAGAGCTACAGTAAGATCATGTCGATATTTAGTTTAGAACTACAGTAAGATCATGTGGATATTTAGTCTAGAACTACAGTAAGATCATGTGGATATTTAGTCTAGAACTACAGTAAGATCATGTTGATATTTAGTCTAGAACTACAGTAAGATCATGTTGATATTTAGTCTAGAGCTACAGTAAGATCATGTTGATATTTAGTCTAGAACTACAGTAAGATCATGTTGATATTTAGTCTAGAACTACAGTAAAATCATGTTGATATTTAGTCTAGAGCTACAGTAAGATCGTGTCGATATTTAGTCTAGATTTCTTTCACCATGGCAACACCAGAACTGTCACTCAATACATTAGAAACAAAGTAACTCTGATATTTCCTTCTAAATTAAAAAGTAATGCGTTACTTTACTAGTTACTTGAGAAAAGTAATCTGATTGTGTAACTCGCGTCACCCCAAGGCTCAGTGCTCGAGGTTAGGTCACTAGTGAGGACTGACTAAGCAGCGTTCGCTCAGAATCACAGGCCTGGCTCTGATTGAGGAGATCTGTAAGAGTCCAGTCAGAATAATCCTGCCTCATGAATGCATCAGTGGCAGAACATCTGGTCCATCTGCTGGATCTGACGATTCTGCTTCTCATGAGAAACGCCAAACAGACTGTCGATCACATCTACAGTGACCTTCAGTAAACCTGCAGTGTTTCTGCGTGTGGTCTGGATCTTCTGAACACCATGTGCTGGGTTATTAAATCATGCTCGGAGAAGAAATACTGCCGCTGGGGCTAGGAAAATGGCTAGTGAGGAAAAAAACGTTAGTTTTCTGTATACTTCAAAGTCGACATGGACTTTCTAAATTGACCTTATATTTAAAATTATAAAAAAATATATATTATTATTATTAATTTATTTTTGTAATTTTTATTATTCTCAATGGTGATTATCATGTTTTTATAAAAAATATTTATTGAAATCACCACGAGGAAACATAGCAAATACTTAACAATTTATTTTAAAATAAACAACTGTGAATTAATTACAAACTATGTAAAAAAATGTAATTAATTAATGTTGGGAATAATTAGTACTTAATTTTTTTTCCGAAAGAAATCTCTTTTGCTCATCAAGGCTGCATTTATTTGATCAGTGAAATATTATTAAAATTTAAAATATCTTTTTTATGTGAATATATTTTAAAATGTAATTTATTTCTGTGATCAAAGCTGGATTTTCATTATTCCAGTTTTCAGTGTCACATGATCGTAAAATAAATAATAATATATTTTGGCATCACAGCAGTGAGCCTCAGGAATCTGGCTCCAAAATAGTTTATTTCTTTAAACAAAATATTTTTGACCAGTTTTCACAGATTCGCACTTATAATATTTCTGTGATTTGATTATCCCCGCTTAAACTTTCTCAGGATTTTAAGTGCTGAAGGAATATTTGCATCACATGAATTCATAAATCTTCATCTCTCTGCTTGAGCTTCAATCCGCTGATCTGAAAACAGTGCAATATATTAAATTAAACATCCGACTCATGTGGCACATGGACAACATTGATATAATTTTCTCATTTTATTTCTTTACATCGTGCGTATGTACAATAATAAGTTATATATACAGTTGTGTTTGTTGCATTGATCCAGGAGCTCTGCTAAAATTGACTATGAGGTTGACGTGGCCTTTACTAGTTGAACATAAAATAAAATGCATTATTTGTTGATATACAGAATATATATTGGGACGTGAGGAGGGTAAACAAACATGATGCAACAACAACAAAAGCCGGCTCCATGATATTCCCATGAGTGATGAAGCCTCAAACACCAGCTGTGTGACGTCAGAAACACAAACAGGAGTGTGTGAGAGTGTGTGTCGGGTCATTAAACGCTTCTGCATGCAGTTAAAGGTTTGCACAGCTGCCTCTGCTTCACATCGCACACTTTACGGCTTTCCCGTTTGGATTATTAGTTAATGAGGTGCTGGAAATCACAGCCGCTTTACACTCGAGTCATAAAACAGCAATTCCACACAATTAGTCCAGCAGCAGCGGTGCGCGCACACACACACACACACACACACACACACACACACACACACACACACACACACACACACACACACTCTTAAACACTCACACACACACACACACACACACTCTTAAACACTCACACACACACACACACACACACACACACTCTCTTAAACACTCACACACACACACATACACTCAAGCTCACATACACACATTAGTAAAAAACTGGCTTTGACATACGCACTTTTATAGTAATGCAGGTTTTTTGTAAATGTAAGCCGTTCTTGCAGCTCTGTTCTAAATTAAAGCATTTGGATGACGACTGGTGATCTTTTATGTTAATCACATTAATTAGGAGTCATTTACAAAACAGAGCTGAAACCATTCATAAGTTCATTCTGTGAATCGCGTACGCATATTCGAGAGATGTTTGTAGGACAAAATTTCGTCTTAATATACTAAAAATTATTCTTAGTGCACACAGCTGTATGAATATGCACTAAAATGTGCTTTAGTGCTATATTTAGTTACCCATATTTCATACACAAATACACTCAAGTGGTGACTAAATACATTTTTATGATAGTATGTTAAAAGCGCATTTTAGTTTATATTCATGGTGTCCCAAAGTACTTAAGAATCAGGTAACACTTCATTTTAAGGTGTCCTTGTTACATGCACTTGCTGTTATAATAACAATAAATTATGCATAATTACATGCAAGTACATTTAGTAAATATATTACTCAGTACTTAGATGTATAAGTGTAATAAAGAATAATTTTTAGTATATTAAGTACAATGTTAGTGCGTGAATACAGAGCTCCGTTATGGAAGAGTAGTTTTTTGACCCGGGTCAGGATGGTTTCTGTGCAACACTTTATAAACACGGATGGGTTCTGTTCTGTCAGACGCTGGCGCAGCGCGAGGTGAGATGGTGGCTGGATGGAGGGACGCTGTTCTCGGGGCCCAGAATGTCGAAGCAGAGGGCCTCGACGGCGTCCAGCCGCTCGATCTGGACCAGACGGGTCAGCAGGTCCGGGATGCTGTATCCCGCCGTACTGATGCGGTCGAAGAGCTGCATGCCGTCCGTCATGCCTCCGATCTCGTCCCGCTTCAGCCCGAAGCTCTCGGCCAGGTGTCTCCACGTCTTCACCACCGCCTTATCTGTGCTGTAGGTGGCGCTGAGCATGCGGCTGGTGCGCTCCAGACAGTCGAAGGGCAGCTCGGTCGGACTCAGACCTGCAGAGATGAAGAACATCATCATCATCAGAGTAAACTAGGGCCTGGTTTCACAGACAGGGCTTAGGTTAAGCCAGGATTAGGCAATAGTTCAATTAGGACACTTAAAGGGACAGTACACCCAAAACCCATTTACTCAGCCTCAAGTCGTTCCAAACCTGTATGAATGTGTTTGTTCTGAACACAAAGGAAGATATTCTGAATTTATTTCCCTGCTATGGAAGTCAATGGTGCTCCAAAACAGTCTGATTACAAACTTTCATCAGAATATCTTGCTTTGTGTTCAAAACAAACACATTCATACAGGTTTGGAACGACTTGAGGCTGAGTATATAATGACAGGATTTTCATTTTTGGGTGTACTGTCTCTTTAAGTAGTTTTAATAAACATGTCTTCGAAAAACACCAGTGGTGTGCATTTTGAGACCAAACAAAGGCACTGATGTATTTTAAGATCAGTTGAAACAGCTCAGACTTACATTTTAGTCTGGGACTAAGCCTTGTTTGGGAAACTTGCGTTTTCTGTACGTACGTTCATTCTATGAATCACACGTTCGCATATTTCGGATATGATCGTAAGATCAATTTTAGGACGGTTTCTGTGCAATATTTTATAAATGAGGCTCCTGGAATCTGAGGGTAAAAAAAAAATCTAAATATTGATAAATCCAAATTAAGTTATTAGCAATGCATATTACATATTTTTAATATATTTACGACACAAAATATCTTCATGGGACAATATCCTAATGATTTTTGGCATAATTGAAAAATGTATAATTTTGAGCCATACAATGTATTGTTGGCTATTGCTACAAATATACCAGTGCTGCTTATGACTCCATTGGACACATCAGAACAGTCCACTGGGATAAAGAATAATAAAATGCATTGATTTGATTAATAAATCTCTATTTTTCCCTCTTCAGTGATCTTGCAGCTCTGTTATTTCTCAATGAATGGCAAGATGAACTCCACATGATTTGATGTGCTTCTGTAAATGTTTAGTGTGTTTGCAGTGACGGTCCACTTTAACTGTGTTTTACAGGCTTGACATAATCATGCATTCGCTCACCCTCCGCAACACTGCAGGCTTTTGTGTACAAGTCCAGGATCTTCTTCCGTCTGCTGTGAATCTGCAGAAACGGTAAAGAGTCACACAAAGCAACAGAGATCAATCTGAACGTACAGAACACGATCCGATGTGGAGCAGAAACTGTAGCTCTGCTGAGAAGTCCAAGAGTCGAATAATATTCAAAATACGGGGAAATATTATTAGAATTTAAATCAGCTGTTTTCTATCTGAATATGTGTTAAGCTGTATTTTCAGCATCATTACTGCAGTCTTCAGTGTCACATGATCTTCAGAAATCATAATAATATGAAACATTTCTGATTATTATCAATGTTGAAAACAGTCGTGCTGCGCAATATTATTGTTGAAATAGTAATACACTAGTTTGAGGTAAGATTTAAAATATTTTATTAATCAAAGATGTGTTAAATGAATCAAAATGATTCTAATTCTAATGTTACAAAATATTTATATTTCAAATAAATGCTGTTCTTTTGAATTTTCTATTCATCTGTGAATCCTGAAAAATAAAATACATCACTGTCTCCACAAAAATATTAATGTTTTCAACATTGATAATAAATCAGCATATATTATGATTTTTCTATGAAGACCATGTGACACTGAAGACTGGAGTAATGATGCTGAAAATACAGCTTTGATCACAGAAATAAATTACAGTTTAACACATATTCACATAGAAAACAGCTGTTTTAAATCACAATAATATTTCATAATTTTTACAGTATTTTTGATCAAATAAATGCAGCCTTGCTGAGCAGAAGAGACTGTAATATGATGTGGTGTCGTGCTCACCCCGGTGGCTCTGCTGCTGGTGTTGATGTGGTGGTGGTGGTTGTTGTTGTTGTTGTTGCTGATGGTGTTGGTGTTGGTGGAGCAGGTCTTGTCCCGCGTCAGATGCACCAGAGACAGAAGGCAAAGGTCAGCGGCTCCCTGTTTGTCCTGAGCTGCCTCCTCGTCACTGTCGATGCTGCGACTCAAAAGCTGCTCGTTCTCTGATGACGCGTCGTTCTCACTGCAACAGTGCAAGCGTTTAGTGATTCTGCCACAATCAGTGGTTCTCAAACATGACTTGTCAAAATATAAATTTTTGTTCCTGTGTGGCTCAGTGGTAGAGCATTGCGTCAGCAGCGCAAAAGGTTGTGGGTTTGATTCCCAGGGAACACATGTACTAATGAAAATGTTTAACCTGAATGCAAATGTAAGTCGCTTTGGATAAAAGCATCTGCTAAATGCATAAATGTAAATATAAATTAAATTCCATCCCATCTCCAACTCCTAAAAGCTACAGAAATAGATGAAGCATGCACTGCACAATGCTATAGCTTAATAATATGTGACCCTGGAGCACAAAACCAGTCATAAGGGTCAATGTTTGGAAATTGAGATTTATGCATCATCTGAAAGCTGAATAAATCATATTTCCATTGATGTATGGTTTGGACAATATTTGAAAATCTGGAATCTGAGGGTGTAAAAAAATCTTTAAAGTTGTTCAAATGAAGTTCTTAGCAATGCATATTACTAATCAATAATTAAGTTTTGATATATTTACGGTAGGAAATTTACATCATGGAACATGATCTTAATATCCTAATGATTTTTGGCATGAAATAAAAATGTATAATTTTGAGCCATACAATGTATTGTTGGCTATTTCTACAAATATAGCTGTGCTGCTTATGACTGCTTTTGTGCTCCAGAGACACAAATATTAATAAATTTCAGTCATGCAACGTTTAAGGCAAAATATGTTTTAAAAAAGTAACGCTAAAAACAATACAGTTTAACGTATAAACACTCGTTAATATAAATTACCAATAAACAAAAATGCATTTAAAAATCTTAATGTTAATTTGAACATTTCTAAAACTGTTTTTTAATGAACTAACATTAAAAAAGATTGTTGTAAAAATACATTGCATTTTGTTAGTTCATATTATGCATGAACTAATCTTAACAAATGAGATCTTATTGTAAAGTGTTACAAATGTTTATTATTTTAACTCACTCTTTCAACAATTGAAAACTATTATTGTAATTACAGTCACTGTGAGCTGCATGAAGGGTTTGAAACGACTCTATTACTCGACGAAAGAGCCTGATTTAGACATTTGCTTTTCTGCCTATTGTGCTTTACAGTAATAATCATCATGTACTGACTAGCCTGTTGTTTTCAGCTCGTAGTTAAATTTACCAGGAAGAGCTAACAAGCGCCTGTAGACAAAGACGGCTCCGAGCCGCGCACAGAATGGCATTGTTTTCAGACACTCGATACCTGGTCTGGATCTGCATTAGCACATACTCTGGCATGAGTCAAATCTCCCACGTTATATGTCTACAACAATCATAAACAGATGTAATCTATCTATATACGTGTCCCTGGAGCACAGACGCAGTCTTAAGCAGCAATAGCCAACAATACATTGTATGGCTCAAAATTATACATTTTTCTTTTATGCCAAAAATCATTAGGATATTAAGATCATGTTCCATTAAGATATTTGTACCATGAATATATCAAAACTTAATTTTTGATTAGTAATATGCATTGCTAAGAACTTAATTTGAACAACTTTAAAGATGATTTTATCAATATTTAGATGTTTTTGCATCCGCAGATTCCAGATTTTCAAATATTGTCCAAACCATACATCAATGGAAAGATTATTTATTCAGCTTTCATATGATGAACACATCTCAATTTCGAAATATTGACCCTTGTGACTGGTTTTGTGCTCCAGGGTCACATATTAGTTCATCTAGAATATATCTGACCGATTGCAATCAGTCAGTCAATTTTGAGCTTTTGGGCTATTTGGCTTTTCATTACATGTTGTTTCAGACTAGTGGAAAAAAAACATCCAAATTTAAGTTTATTGCACTTTATCTATTTGTGTCAGTAGATGTCAGTTCTAAAACATCGTTAAAAGTTTTTTCTCCATTTCAGCAGCACTTCCAAACACCAAATTTTACAGTTTTATTCCTCTCTATATTCTACAGGTCTTTACTGATGGGTTTGTTCATATCACTTACCAGGTTTTATTTATTACTTTATCTGTATTTGCGTCTATAGATTTCAAAATCAATACACATAAGGCTTTTTTGTGAAAACGAGTTTGTTTCTGCACCTCAGCCGCACTGACATATACCAAATTATAGAGTTTTATTCCTTTCTATATTGTGAAGGTTTTTACTGAAGGGTTTGTTCATATATCATTCACCTGGTTGTATTTGTGCATCTGTAGATTTAATTTACAGTACATATCTTTAAAGGTTGTTTTCTCATAATGAGTTTTATCTCCACTTTAGCAACAGTTACATACACCAAATTTTAGAGATTTCTTCCTCTCTATATACTAAAGGTTTTTACTGAAGGATTTGTTCATATATTGTTTGCCTGGTATTATTATTGCACTTTATCGATTTGCGTCTGAATATTTCAACTCCAATACATTTCTCCAAAAAGTTTGTTTCTCCACTTCAGCAGCACTTACAAACACCAAACTTTACTGTTTTATTCATATCTATATTCTGAAGGGTTTTACTGAGCGGTTTGTTCAATATATCACAATTTCTTTATTCCTAAAAACAAGCTGAAATTTTTTTTTTCTGTCTGTTTTCAGTATTTGTTTGGTTTATGGAATAATAAAAAGAAAAAGTCCCTTCTGGAAAAACCTTTAACTCTAATATGTCAACAAAATCAAGAATTCGAACCTGACTTTATCCGAAGATCAGACTTACAGTATGTGCTGGAACTGTAGTGCATATTTAATTAGATAACGGCTCATTTGCTTATTTAAATATAGCTTTTCAGAAATCTCGTTATACAAAAAATTTAAGCAATTCTTAAAGTAATTAAACAACTGGGGAAGTATGATGATATCTATTAGTATTCACATGCAGTGCCTTGCCTTAGAGAGAGAGACGAGAGACAGTGTGTTATTCACAACAATCAGAACTAACGAGTGTAACGAAGGGGAAGTTCTCATCTAACTAGTGTGAGGAAAACAGTTTTATTTCTTTATTCAAGCTTCTGCTGCTGCTTGAAAATAAAAGGTTTGAGGCGAAAAAGTGTCATCTTATGTTATTTTCACCTGGCGGTTTTGGCTGTGCCACTGCGTAATTATCACACGCTTGATTACGTTTGTCTGAAATGAACATCTCCTGTGGAAAGCGTAGCTGCAGGCTGGATCTGTGTTCGACTACCTCATCCAGTCTGCAAGTCACATAATGTTTCCAGTCAGATGAGAAGAGCTGTAGCTCCGTGCTGCTGCACAAACATGTCCTGCGGTGGCTGAATTACCGGCACAGTCTCACTTGAGACGAGGAAACGTGTTTGACGCCTCCGTACGAGTGCTGGTTAAACCTAGTTAAAGGTTTGTTTAGCTTGAGTGGAGACTCACCTCTTTGCTGTTTTTGGAGATGAAGGCTTGAGCTTATCAAATTCATCCTTTTCTGCAAAGATCACCACGTTTTCTGGAAAGACAATGTGTGGAGATTGTGTATTTGAAACTTTTTTGTTTTGACATAAGAGTTGAGCGTTTTCAGTTTAATTTCAGTTAAAATAGAAAATAAATATATTATTAGTGAACCTATTTCAATTAGATTTCCAAATCTGATCTGGGGTGCGTTTCCCAAAAGCATCGTTAGTTAACTATGGTCGTTAGTTCTATTGAACTCTATTGGCAATGGCGGAATTTGCGACCATAGTTGTTTTTGGGAAACGCACCCCTGGATTATTGACTGTTTAATGCATGAATTATGCATTATTCATCACTGCACATCATTTATTTGAACAGTTTATGCAATAACACATTCATGTTTCGGTAACACTTTATTTCGATAGTCCATTTTAGAATTCTACTAACAGTAAGTAACTTTGTAACTACATGTCAACTAGCAGTCATTAGAGTATTAATAGACTTAATATCTTCTAACACTTTATGAGTCCACGACATACATACTGAGAAACTTTGCAAGCATATGTCCACTTATTCTACTAACCCTAAACCTAACAGTCTACTCTGAGAGTTAGTTGATATGTAGTTGCAAAGTTACTTATAGTTAGTAGAAGGCCTTAAAGTGTCCACTTTAGTGTAGTTCTACTAACTATAAGTAACTTTGCAACTACATATCAACTAACTCTTAGAGTTAGTGGATCAAAATTGGATCAAAATAAAGTGTGACCCAAGTTTCTGTTTTTACTGTTTAGAATACAAACAAATGCATTTGGAAGATGCTTTTATCCAAAGCGGCTTTTATTGTATTCAAACCTTTCTATATCGAATCAGACATTGGTGTTGCAATGCAAATGCCATTATTAACTGTCTGAGCTACAGGAACTAAACGGATACGAGTCGGATGTGTGTAAAATTCAATAAATGTTCTGTTTCTGTCTGTGTGAACGCTGATCTGAAGTCAGAGTTACAGCTGCGAGTGCATGAGCGGATCTTTCTCATGTATTCTGTTATTATAAGAGGCTTAGCTGAGAATATCCGGTGGGAAATGGGATAAACGTGGATGTCTAGCATTGTAGGTATTTGCTCATCCGCTCTAAAGCAGGATTAATGTTGTGACTTACAGTAACATGACATGTAAGACTTCAGTCTTTAACATTTGGGACGTTTCATGACGATTTTCAAGACTTATGTATTTTTTTTGTGAATGCACTGCAATGAGGTAAATGGAAAAACTCATTCAAGATGAATCGAAATAATCTTTTAATATACATAGAATTCATTAAATCGCAAAAACTATAAATGAAAATGCACACAATATTTGTGTGTTATGTATTTCTACTCTCTGATTGATTGAAGGCTAAATGAGCTGCAGTGAGAGTGAGTGAAGGGTAATTTTGAGGGGGTTTTCTCCAGACGCTATGAGATGTTCTGCAGAGATGTGTTGTGAACGTTCGGCGCTGTCAGCGAGAGCCGCGGGGTGAAGGAACATTCCAGATTCACCTCGTCCCGTCTGCCGTCTGTCACGTCATCTTAAGCAGTTTAACACATATAGATACCAAACCAAGCGTTCGCTCACCTTGAACCTCCTTCTTCTCCTCCTGCTTGTTTATTTGGGCTTCCACTGTTTTTATCATTTGCCCAGAGCAGCATGCTGGGAAAGAAAGAGACACAGAAAGAAAGAAAGCGCTGGGTTAGACTCTCAGCACTGCTATTCATTTAATGTCTGGAGCAATAAGAAAGAGTTTGAAATATGGGAATGATCTCAAGTAAATGTAGAGCAGAAGGACTCGAACTACGGTCAGAAGAGCTTCCCTGTGGACATTCAGTCACTCTCACACACAGATGCACGCATGCACACACACAAACACACATGCATGCACACACACACACACACACACAAACATGTACACACACACGCATACACACACACACACAAGCATGCACACACATGCACATGCATGCATACACGCACACACAGACGCGCACACATGCATGCACACACATGCATGCACACAGACACGCATATACACACACACGCATACACACACACACACACACGCATGCACACACACACATGCACATGCATGCATACACGCACGCACACACACACATGCACATGCGCACACACACAAACACACAAGCATGCACACACATGCATACACACACACACACACACACACACACACACACACACACACACACACACACATGTTTGTTTTTGTGACATCCTTTGTTTTTGTGAAAAGTGGGGACATCCTTTAGGCATAATGTTTTTTATTGCTATTGCCCTACACCTAAACTTAGCCCTCACAGGAGACTGTTCATTTGTACTTTCAACCCAAAAAACTCACTCTGTATGATTTATAAGCGTTTTGAAAAGTGGGGACATGGGGCAATGTCCTGAAAAGTCACCTTCACCTTGTAATACCTGTCATACCTGTGTCATTATACAAATTTATGTTATCATTTGTCACAAAAACACGCTCATGCATACACACACACACACACACACACACACACACACACACATAATTAGTGTGTAGTTCTAGCAATCTTACCTTGTCCACTCGGTTTGGTCTTCAAGATGTAGAACATAATAATCATCACTATAGCGATGGCCATGATGAAGATGGTTGACATGGCGATGATGAGGGCCGTTGCAAGGTGACCTTGTCCTGTTGGATCTGGAACACAGTAAAAGATTCATGTTGCTCGATGACCATAAAATGCTACACTTGCATTTGACTAATTGTTTATAGACCCGTCACAATTACGTCACAGCGCTAGCTGGAGGCAAAACAGAGAAAACTGGAGGCGGACAATTCAAACCAGCACAGGTTGGGCTACATAAGGAGCTTAAAATATCGTCTTGTTGTGATATTGGGGGCCAGAATCGGCGTAATATAGGCTCAAATTTGAAATTTTATCACATACCTGCTTCCACTGCCAGACAAAAAGCTTGACAGCTTAATATTATGGTTACATACAAATTAGGGTTTGTGTTATGCATTTAAAGATTTATTATGCATCTCATGACTAAGTCGTGTATGAAATAATGTCTGTAAAACTGATGATTTATATGCTTAATCATCTGTAATTGTACATACATTGTTGTGATTGATTGTGGCTGGAATTTAAGAAATAATAATCAAATATGAAGCATGATATCTTTTTGCCTCCACAGAAAAACATCACAATGTTTAGTAAAGCAGAAAAAGGGTCTATTCTGATGTTATTATTAATATTAAATGTACCTTATATATCTCATAATCTATAATGTTGCTGGTGCTTTATCTGAGCAATAAGGCAGTATGTCACAGTGATTTTAGTATGTGTGAAAACAACCATGGTAAATCTTTTGTGTAAATATAAAATAAATGTGACCCTGGAGCACAGAAGCATTCATAAGCAGCACAGGTATATTTGTAGCAATATCCAACAATACATTGTATGGCTCAAAATTATCAATTTTTCTTTTATGCCAAAAATCATTAGGATATTAAGTAAAGATTGTTACATGAAGATATTAGTCAATTTACGACTGTAAATATATCAAAACTTAATTTTTGATTAGTAACATGCATTGCTATGAATTTCATTTGAGCAACTTTAAAGGAGATTTTCTCAATATTTAGATTATTTTGCACCCTCAGATTCCAGATTTTCAAATAGTTGTATCTCATCAGAATAACAATGGAAACTAATCCAGTATTTTCTAATAATATAAACGAGGGGCAACATGAATATTGAAATTATCAGAGGACCTAGGACAGATCCTTGTGGCACTCCATACTTTACTTGTGATAATTGAGATGATACGTTTAAGTGGTAAATATTGTCCAATCCTAAGAAACCATACGTTAATGGAAAGCCTATTTATTCAGCTTTCATGTGATGTTTTGTGCTCTTGCCTTTCTCTGCGTGTGGGAATATGGTGGTGCTGCTGGACGACACGCTCGGAGCTCGGCCCGATGACGGCGGCGTCGACTGCATGCCTGTAAAAACATTCAATAAAATCAGCCAATATAGTGTCACTCATACATCTGCTGAACACATGTGAATCTCTCATTCTGCTCAACAAATCTTGGATTCAATCGTTTTGTCCACTTGTTTTCTTTCAATCAGCACAGGTTTTGTGTCTTTTTGGAACTTATTAATCGTAGATCTCATTGAGCTGAGCTCATGCGCCTCAGTTTATGAGTGAAAAAATTATTATTTATGCATAATTTTGGTTAAGGTTCAGATCAATGAGGCCTGCTATCAATCAGATCCAAAAAGAAACACAAAACCTGTGCTGATTGAAAGAAAACAAGACAAAACGATTGAATCCAAGATTTGGTGATAACATCGCATAATGAGAGATTTACAAGCTATTTAAGAAACCAGCTATTTTTAACCTGGGAACACAACAAGTGGAAGAAAACTAATGTATTGGATTGGTTACTAATGTAATGGATTGGTTACTAATGTAATGGATTGGTTATTAATGGATTGGTTACTAATGTAATGATCGGTTACTAATGTAATGGATTGGTTAATGTAATGGATTGGTTACTAATGTAATGGATCGGTTACTAATGTAATGTAATGATTGGTTACTAATGTAATGGATTGGTTACTAATGTAATGGATCGGTTACTAATGTAATGGATTACTAATGTAATGGATTGGTTACTAATGTAATGGATTGGTTACTAATGTAATGGATAATGTAATGGATCGGTTACTGTAATGGATCGGTTACTAATGTAATGGATTGGTTACTAATGTAATGGATTGGTTACTAATGTAATGGATTGGTTACTAATGTAATGGATTGGTTATTGTAATGGATTTACTAATGTAATGGATTGGTTACTAATGTAATGGATTGGTTACGTTACTAATGTAATGGATAATGGTTACTAATGTAATGGATTGGTTACTAATGTAATGTTACTAATGTAATGGATTGGTTACTAATGTAATGGATTGGTTACTAATGTAATGGATTGGTTACTAATGTAATGGATTGGTTACTAATGTAATGGATTGGTTACTAATGTAATGGATTGGTTACGGTTACTAATGTAATGGATGGTCTAATGTAATGGATTGGTTACTAATGTAATGGATTGGTTACTAATGTAATGGATCTAATGTAATGTTGGTTACTAATGTAATGGATTGGTTACTAATGTAATGGATTGGTTACTAATGTAATGGATCGGTTACTAATGTAATGGATTGGTTACTAATGTAATGGATTGGTTACTAATGTAATGGATTGGTTACTAATGTAATGGATCGGTTACTAATGTAATGGATCGGTTACTAATGTAATGGATTGGTTACTAATGTAATGGATTGGTTACTAATGTAATGGATTGGTTACTAATGTAATGGATCGGTTACTAATGTAATGGATTGGTTACTAATGTAATGGATCGGTTACTAATGTAATGGATTGGTTACTAATGTAATGGATTGGTTACTAATGTAATGGATTGGTTACTAATGTAATGGATTGGTTACTAATGTAATGGATTGGTTACTAATGTAATGGATTGGTTACTAATGTAATGGATTGGTTACTAATGTAATGGATTGGTTACTAATGTAATGGATTGGTTACTAATGTAATGGATCGGTTACTAATGTAATGGATTGGTTACTAATGTAATGGATTGGTTACTAATGTAATGGATTGGTTACTAATGTAATGGATTGGTTACTAATGTAATGGATTGGTTACTAATGTAATGGATTGGTTACTAATGTAATGGATCGGTTACTAATGTAATGGATCGGTTACTAATGTAATGGATTGGTTACTAATGTAATGGATCGGTTACTAATGTAATGGATTGGTTACTAATGTAATGGATCGGTTACTAATGTAATGGATTGGTTACTAATGTAATGGATAAATGTAATGGATTTACTAATGTAATGGATTGGTTACTAATGTAATGCGGTTACTAATGTAACTTACTAATGTAATGGATTGGTTACTAATGGGATCGGTTACTAATGTAATCTAATGTAATGGATCGGTTACTAATGTAATGGATCGGTTACTAATGTAATGGATCTAATGTAATCGGTTACTAATGTAATGGATCGGTTACTAATGTAATGGATTGGTTACTAATGTAATGGATTGGTTACTAATGTAATGGATTGGTTACTAATGTAATTTGTAAGTAATCTATAACTCACATTTTCAGCAAACTGGTCAAAATGACCATAAAATACAAACACGAGTTATTCTAAATGATGAAAAGCTGCAGATTTTTCCGCTTTGAGACGTGAGAATGTTCTCTGATGGAGTGCAACTTGATGCCGCATGACATTCAGTGTATAACAACCCAACATTAAATATGGGACGCTAACAGTCTTAATGGACTAAAACACAAATCTGTGAGTGTTTCCAGCTCTGGAGTTGAAGTATTGGTGTAATTAAGCCCATTAGTCAAAGCTCTCATAGGGTTGAGGTCTTTGTTTATTTCTTTCTCAAACACACTGTAAACAAAACGAAGCCCCATCAGTCATCTGACTTCATTAGAAACCATTATCACAATCATTTAACACCAAATCATCTGCTGAGATCACAGATACTGAAATCACGCGTGAGGTCCGCCGCTGGACACGTTTCCATGCTAGCAGCAGCAAGTTAATCTTTATTCCCTCCATACTCTTAATTATTAGACGCTGTGGGTGAGCATAATCTACAGATTACCCGGCGAGTGCGAGCATGTCTTCTCTCTCTCCGCATACTTTCACATCTGCAGCTTTAAACGACCTGTTTGTTATGCTCTTTTAATTAAATAGAGTCTATTTCTGTCACCGCACAATAGAAAACAATTACAGCGGCTCTGACCGGCGCAGACGTGTTTCTAGCACAAAGACCTGGGTGTTCATCAAAACCATTCATCAACAATATTCATAATACATTACACTTCCAGGTTTATAATGAACCGTCGTTCCCAGAGCGGATATAATGCGGATATAAAGAAATAAATCAATTATGGACGCTTTAGGCAAGTTCATCAAACTATCATAAAAGCCACAACTTAATGCAGGAAAAAAAATAATATATATATATATATATATACACATTTTATTAAATTTCTAAAATTCTAAATAAAATGTAATAAAACAAATATTAAATACTTTTTTGTAATATATAATTTTAGGTTTATTGGACAACCACGGATCTGAAATCTGTCACTAAAAATGTAAAGATATTAAGAATTTATACAAGCAGGGAAAGTTAATGTTTATAGTGCATTAAATACACAACTAAATGTTTGACTTGAATAAAAAGCCAAAATTAAACACATAAAAGCCAAAACTAAAACAATTTTAGAAATTAAAAAATTTGTGTGTAAATAAAATTAAGTATAACATTTAAATTAAAAATATCAATTTGTTAAAGAGCCAACAATACTCATGATATACAATACTAGGTTTATTAGACTACTAACAAACTGTTGTTCTCATTCTCTATATGGAGAAAATACATATATAATCGGATAAATAAATGCATGAATAAATGAATAAATAAATAGATAAATAAATGAATGAATGAATGAATGAATAAATGAATAAATAAAATAAATAAATGAATAAATAAATAAATAAATAAATGCATGAATAAATAAATAAATACATAAATAAATGTATGAATAAATAAATAAACAAATAAATAACTGCACATATAAATGCATGAATAAATAAATAAATAAATGCATGAATAAATAAATAAATAAATAAACAAATAAATTAATAAACAAATAAATTAATTAATAAATTAATAAATACATAAATTAATAAATGAATGAATAAATTAAATAAATAAATGAATAAATAAAGAAGCGAATAAATAAATACATTTTTATGAAGATGCAACAATATTTGTGATATACAATACCAGGTTTATTAGACTATTAGATGAAGTATAGGCTACTAGCGAAATGAAATGCAAATGAAACGTGTGCAAACAGTGTCCCGGTTATGTCCAAAACAGATTTAATAGCTTGATTTTTTTCAGTTTTGCTGGAATCTCTGGAGTAAGAAGCAGTTTGTTGGTCTCTCGTCAGAGTTTCCACTCTCATCTCGTGGCCGAAGACAAACTATTAGCAATTAGCAAAACAAAACAATAAAAAGCTTGGCTCTCGCTCGCTCGGTCAAACCTGGAGTGAATTAATTCCCCTCGCTTCCACAAACAAAGACATTTCATCCCAAATAGAAATCCGAGCTCTAAACCTGAAGGGAAAGCTGACGTGGTTGTTGACGGCGCTGCTGCTTGCGGTGAAGTTTACGCCGCATTAACGCTCAGGTTTGCGCGGTTCTCTGCTGGTTTCCATGCGGTCAGCGCTTCAGGTATGTGCCGCTAATCAGAGACGGTCTGCCAAACACCAGAGCCAGGCCAAGACTAGGAGAATAAATCTGAGAAAGCTTCATGCACTGATGGCTGATGGAGTCCAGACGCGTTATTGATGACCTGCTGCTCGGTGCATCGCTGGAACTGGCTTTGGGTTGGGTTGAGTTCAGTCAATCTGTTCTCTGTGCTAAACTGTTCCTGTGTGGCTCAGTGTGTAGAGCATTGCGTCAGCAGCGCAAAAGGTTGTGGGTTCGATTCCCAGGGAACACACATACAAAACATGTATAGGCTGAATGCACTGTACGTTGTTTGGATAAAAGCGTCTGCTAAATGCATAAATGTAAACTGTGTGTGGGCCTACGGAACGTAATTGTGTTTATGCAATTATGCACTATACTCCTGAGACCCCCAAAAAGATTAGTGAATTTTGTATTTTTTCATGTCATTGCATTTAACCGCGGGCACCTGGTAGCCCGCATGGAGTCTCTTGTAATCGCTTCAGATGTGTGTGTGCGCGTGCGCTTCAGATGTGTGTGTGCGCGTGCGCTTCAGATGTGTGTGTGCACGTGCGCTTCAGATGTGTGTGTGCACGTGCGCTTCAGATGTGTGTGTGCACGTGCGCTTCAGATGTGAGTGTGTGCGCGTGCGCTTCAGATGTGTGTGTGCGCGTGCGCTTCAGATGTGAGTGTGTGCGCGTGCGCTTCAGATGTGTGTGTGTGCGCGTGCGCTTCAGATGTGTGTGTGCGCGTGCACTTCAGATGTGTGTGTGCGCTTCAGATGTGTGTGTGCGCGTGCGCTTCAGATGTGTGTGTGCGTCTTTTATGCTTCGGCCAGTCCTTATGTCGAGTCCTGATACGTGAGATTGAACGAGAATGCACGCGTTGGCGGTAATACATAGACGGAGATTATGTGAAAATGTGGATATGCCAAAATAAAGGTAAATACAGATATCGATATTTTACGCGTGGCATCGATGTATCGTATCGTCATACATCGTATCGATACATATCACTGAATTGTTACACGCCTAATAAGCAGCACAGCTATATTTGTAGCAATAGCCAACAATACATTGTATGAGTCAAAATTATAATTTTTTCTTGTATTCCAAAAATCATTAGATATTAAGATATTACCATGAATTCATGGATTTCATGAAGATATTACCTATCTTAAATATATCAAAACTGAATTATTGATTCGTAATATGCATTGCTAAGAACTTCATTTGAACACCTTTAAAGATGATTTTCTCAATATTTAGATTTTTTTGCCCTCAGATTCCAGATTTTCAAATATTGTCCAAACCATACATCAATGGAAAGCTGATTTAATTGACCGGTATGACTGGTTTTGTGCTCCAGGGTCACAGATGAGATGTTCTTACACTCTTTGATGTTTCGAGGAGCGTTCTGACACGAGTGGCACACCATGCCATAGATGTTACGCGGACGGTTCTCCAGAATGTAGTACCTAAACCAGAAAACACACAAACAAACACGTGCTGCTTATCACTGGTAAAGGAATGAAAGCATTATTCTAAATAAAATCATTTTATAGCACATTATATACACTACCCAACAGTTATTCAGAATGTTTGACATAAAGAAAAAGCCAAATTCCAGACATAAAAGCCACTAGAACTTTAGCCACAAATGGACCAAATAATAGTGTAAAAAGCTGGCTGCAAATAAAATAAAATAAAATAAAATAAAACAAAATATTTATTTTGAAAAATGTACAGGAACAAACAATAAGGAAAGAAAAAGTATACATTAAAAAAGGAGGATACAAAAACATTACTGACTGCTGGATATTATAAGAAAAAGACCAAATTAAATACATAAAAGCCACAACTAAAATTATTTATAGATATAAAAAGGAATGTGTAAATAAAAATGTAATTAAATAAAATATTAAATGAAAAAATGGCCTGAAACAAATAATGAAGGAAATAAATATATAAATATAAAAAACACACATTACTGGCAGCAGGATGTTTTTACTCAGAATTGTGCAATAAAAAGCCACAACCTTTTTTAATGTTTTATTCTGTGGCTGAAGCAAAAAAAAAACTGAATTGATTTGTGTAGGTTGTGATCAGTGTTTTCGTACCCCGGTAAACACGGTCCGCACTCGGCGTCGCTCTCCAGAGTGCCCTGCGTCAGGATGGTGGCGCGGTACAGCGAGTCGCAGTCTTTGTGGCGACGGCAGATCTCGTATTTGCCTTTGGAGAACTTCCCGGCCGGACAGACGATACAGGTGTAATCGTCATCTTTAGTGCCGTAACCACAGTTCTGAAAAACACACGGTACAGAGATCTCCTCACACTCATCTACACGTCAAGCCTCCTTCATTTCCACAGCACTTATCAGTGTCGGGGGTTATGCATTACAAGCAGTGTTGGGGAAAGTTGCATTTAAAAGCAATGCATTATAATATTGTGTTATTCCCTAAAAAATCTTGAATCTTGAAAAAGTAACTAATTACGTTACTTAGTTACTTTTTATGGAAAGTAATGCGTTACGTTACTGAGTAATTACGTTACTTAGTTACTTTTTATGGAAAGTAATGCGTTACATTACTGAGTAATTACGTTACTTAGTTACTTTTTATGGAAAGTAATGCGTTACATTACTGAGTAATTACGTTACTTAAGGAGGTGTATCCCTCAGATATGTTTTTATCTCACAATTTTGACATGTTTTACTCTGTAGCAGCTCTACAGAAGACAAAAGAGTCATTATTCAGATCATATTCAGTTCTCATCTGATCTAAATCAATGATAATGCTGAATATGAATTGTATGTCATTGATCGTAATGCATGTCACGTACAGATCTTTAACCGATTAGACATGAATCACAGCACTGAACATGCAGTTGTTTTTAATCCTCGAATATGAAGCCGCAGCTGCTGGAGTTTAGCGAGCTGCCAGAACCATCCGCAGAAACACGCTTAATGTGAAACATCCCAGCAGCGGCGCTCAGATTCATATTCATTGTGTTTCATAATCTAGATCCCCAGAATAACATCTGAGCATGCTTTCCACAACAACTCCTCAAATGTGCTTCAGATTCTCACTGATTCGGATGTTACAGCACTCACGACATGAAAGACTTTGTCAGAACGTCTCCCAAGGCCGTTTCAGATTTGCTATTATTTTCTTGTCATTTCTGAATGCTGTTGAGCGCTGAGCTCTTAATTAGCGTAATGAGGCAATGATAATGCGTCTTTGGTGGGCAGAGGTGCAGCGCTTTGTTCTTTTGGCCTCCGGTGGCGGTTTGGAGATAAAAGAGATTGAGATGTTGGTACTCGCCATCTGCTCTGGTTTAAAACTTATTGAGAAGTCCTTCTCCATTCTGACATTCACCCCCAACATGCATTTCAATACTGAAGACACACACAGAGAGAGAGAAAGAGAGAGAGAAACAGACACACACACACACACACACACACACACACACACAGAGAGACACACACACACACACACACACACAGACACACACACACACACACACACACACACACACACACACACACACACACACACACACACACACACACACACAGACACACACAGACACACACACACACACACACACACACACACACAAACACACACACAAACACTCACACACAGACACACAGACACTCACACAAACACACACACAGACACACACACACACACACACACACACACACACACACACACAGACACTCACACACACACACACACACACACACACACAGACACACACAGACACACACACACGCACACACAACACACACACACACACACACACACACACACACACACACATACACACACACACAGACACTCACACAGACACACACACACACACAGACACACAGACACTCACACAAACACACACACACACACACACACACACACACACACACACACACACACACACACACACAGACACACACACACACACACACACACACACACACACACACACACACACGCTCGCTTCATGGGAAGTAAAACATGTATTTAAGCTCAAACGTCTTTTATCTGCTTCGATTGAATCAAGATCATCTTTGGCCCCAGAGCACCGGCGTTATTGGATTGTTCAGCATTTCAAGGCCTTTTTCTGTCGTAAATGCTTTTCTTCAGTTTCACTTTGATATTGCATTCAGAAGTAATGTAAATAATAAGAAGTAAAAACAACAAACAAAAATAATGCTAAATAAGTCACACTGGCTCAAATTTGTCTTTTTGAGAGAGAAATAAAAGTTGCATTGATGTATAAGTACAAATTTGCTTATTGCATTCAGAAATAATGGTAATAATAGACACTAAAATGTAAAAAAAAAAAATATTTTTTATCTCACAATTATGACAATGTATGATAAATAAAAAGTAAATATATATATATAAGCAAAATAAGTTGCACCAGGTCAAAAGGTCATTTTGGAGAGAGAGAGGAAAATGCATTTAAGTTGGATAAGTAACCTTTTGTTACTACATTCAGAATTAAAGTTAATAAAAAAAATTGTAATGTACAAAAATATAAATAAAACAAACAATTTACAAATGTTTCAAAGCTATTTAATATTCATTAATATAATTGATTTGTATGCACTCATGTATCTGAATAATGACTGTAGAGCTGCTTTACAGCTGAAATTGAGTTCATTTCATAATTCATAATTTTACAATATCAACACTGTTATTTTCCTGTGATTCTGCTTTAAATCAATCTGTATTGTATAAAGTGCTACAGAAATAAATGTGACTTACTTGACTATAAAAATGTATTTTAGTATTTCACTCCTCAACAAATCATTATAGAAAAGAAACGGAGTGATACATATAAGTATGAATTACAGTGGCATTCATTATAAACACCATTTATTATAAACGCCAAGCATAAATTAATTTATTTTGAATACAGTGTTTGTGAAATACGCTATATAAATAACACGTACAGATTTCATTCGGGACGAATCCAAATGTTTGTGCTTCACGTTTATTTCATAAATATGTGACACTGGAGCACAAAACCAGTCATAAGGGTCAATATTGGGAAACTGAGATTATGCATCATCTGAAAGCTGAATAAATAATATTTCCATTGATGTATGGTTTGGACAATATTTGAAAATCTGGAAACTGAGGGTGCAAAAAAATCTAAATATTGAGAAAATCATCTTTAAAGTTGTTCTTAGCAATGCATATTACTAATCAAAAATTAAGTTTATGGTAGGAAATGTACTAAATATCTTCATGGAACATGATCTTAATATCTAATGATTTTTGGCATACAAGATCATTTTGACCCATACAATGTATTGTTGTCTATTTATACAAATATAGCTTGTGACTGCTTTTGTGCTCCAGGGACACAAATATAACCGAAATATGTATGATTTTCTTACTTAGTATTTTTGTCTTGTTTTCTAGTAAAAATATCTTGAATCGAGATGCATTTACTTGACAAATAAAATGTCAAATAATCTTGTTTAGGCCTTTGAATTAAGATTATTTTTCTTGCCACATTGACATATTTTTGCTCGTCTTTAGCAAAAACTAACAACATTTTAGAAAACAAGACATAATATCTTAAGTCATTTTACTTTTACATTAAATGCATCTTGATTCAAGAATGTTTAGATAGTTATACAAGAAACAAGAGAAAAATGAACTCTAGACAGTAAAAAAAACAGTAGTTCAGAAACAATTACACTACAAAAATTGACTATATTTTTGCCTTGCTTTCCAATCAAAATATCCAAATATTCATAAATCAAGATACATTTACTGGAGAAGCAAAATTACTTCATATCACATGTCTTGTTTTTGAAAAATGCATCAGAATGAAGTGAGTTTTTGCATAAACTTTTATTTGTTTCGTGCTTCAGAAACAACACATGAAGCATCAAATGAAAGAGAGCTTGATTTAGATGACAGCTCATTTAAATTACAGGCTGAAGGCGTCGTTAAATCCAGCAGAAGTGAGAAACACTCAAATATAAAGCAGCATCATTTTACTGGTAATTTTCACAGACACTCCAAACAATATCTGAGGTATAATTACGCAAAAATGACTCTTATTTCCATAATAGTTGTTTTCTTCGCTTCGCAAATAGCTCCTATTTTTGCTGGAATTCATCTCAAGTGTTGTAAAGAGACACAAGAGCATCTCTGATGTGTTTTTAATATTAATTAAGCAGCATGGCTTTGGTGCTCAGATTAATTCTATACAAAAAAATCATGCTTTTCTTCAATATTTTGTCTTGTTTTCCAGTAAAAATATCTAAAGATTCTCGTATTAGTTGCAAAGTACTTTAATATAATATTTGATGAAATTAAGTCAAATGAAGGGAGTAAAACAAGAACAATGAGGTTACAAAAATGATCTCATTTTGTTTTGAATTAAGTGGATTTTAATGAGCGCTCTGACAGATATTTGCTCTTGTTTTATGCAAAAACTCACTTCATTCTGATGCATTTTTCAAAAACAAGACATGTGATATGAAGTAATTTTGCGTCTCCAGTAAATGTATCTTGATTTATGAATATTTGGATATTTGGATTGGAAAGCAAGGCAAAAATATTGTCAATTTTTGCAGTGTAATTGTTTCCGAAATACTGTTTTAGCTCTAGTTTTGGTTTTGTTAACTATAATAATCCTCACTCTCTGAATATGAGTGACAAAACTAATAAAACGATTCATAAATGTGGAAAAAAGATTTTATGATTTTTCACAAATATTTTTTATTTTAAGTAAATACAATTTCAGCTTTTCTACTTCAGAACTTCATGTTTAATTACTTGAAATAGAAAAACGTAAATAGTATTTTCTTGTAAAATGTATTTCAATAATATTTATTTTATTTACAACTGACAAGTTTAAAAGCGCAGCGCTGTTTAACGAGTTCTAACACAAAATATTTTATTTTACATTATTCGTTCTCAGTATTATAAATGATTCCTTACAGACTGGGGTTGTTCCAGCAGCATTAAAGATTGCTAATTGCACCTAAAAAGGAAAAAATTGCACTAGACTATTTCAATAACTTTCGTCCTATTTAAAATCTCCCGTTTTTGGCTAAATTACTTGAGCGTATTGTTGCCTTTCATTTGTGCAATCATCTCACAGTTGAACCTCTTCAGTCAGGTAAATTTCACTTGCCTTGGTCAAGGTCACCAACGATTTGTTGATGGCTTCTGACTCGGGTGCAACATCTGTTCTTATTCTTCTTGATCTAAGAGCCGCGTTTGATACCGTGGATCACAGTCTATACCGTGGATCACTCATCTTGAAAGAGTGTTTGAATCGTATTTTACTGAGCATTCCCAGTGTTTTTCTATGGCTGAGATTAGCTCTGTTTCAACTGGTGTCCCCAGGGCTCGGTCTTAGACCCTTTACTTTTTAACATTTATTAAAAGGCCACCTTTTGAGATCGCTCTGCCTTCATTATCATTTACATGCAACGATACGCAGATTTATATACATTCAAATCCTCACGAGCATCTTGACGTTGCTTATTTGTCTGAGATTAAAACACGGGTGGATAATAATTTATTGCGTTTGAACGGTGATAAAACTGAAGTTATGCTTATAGGTTCCCGTCATCAAATTTCTAAAGCCGGCCATCTGTCCGGCTCTGTTTTGGAAGTCCAGAGTCGAGTGAGGAACCTTGGAGATATTATTGATGCTCATCTGTGTTTTGATTCTTTTGTCCCTCTTTTTTCCACCTCAGAAATATCGCAAGATTGCGTGCTGTGTTAAATTCCACACTCGCGGAAATGCTGGTAAATTCCTTTGTCTCGTGGTTAGACTATTGTAACGCTCTTTTAGCTGGAGCTTCTAAATATGCACTTAATAAGCTGCAATATGTACAAAATTCAGCCGAAAGTCTTTAACTGGGACTAGGATTGGTCGTCATATTACTCCAGTGTTAGAATCTTTGCACTGGTTCCCGATCAGGTTTAGATTTTAAAATCCTGATGCTTGCTTTTAAAGCATTACATGACCTGGCACCTCATTACCTCACAGAATTGTTGCATGCATACATACACTAAGATCTATAAGTGACAAGGCTTTTTATTTCTACGCCCCTGTGCTTTGTAATTCTCTGCCTCTTGAACTTAGCAGAGTTCAGAATTATAATGTTTAAAATTTCAACTTAAGACATATTGTTTTAAACTTGCATTTGCGTATTGATTTTGTTTTGCTTTTATTGTATTTGATTACATTGTGTTCAGCGCTTTGAAAAGCTGCTTTTAAAGGCGCTTTATAAAATAAAGTGTATTATTATTATTATTACTTTGCATTTTTGACTTAGTTTCTAGTACATCTATCTAAACCTTCTTGAATTAAGATGAATTATCTTTGAGAAGTAAAATTACTTAGCATATTACAATTTTAGTTTTTGCTTAAAACAAGAAAAATGATCTGCCAGTGGGGTCAGAAAAATTATATTAAATCGAAGAGAAAACAAGATTATTTTTCTTCACTGAAAGATGTTTGTTCTTGTTTTGTAAAAACAAAACTTTAATATTTTATCATTTTGCTCCTCAAGTTAACATATCTTGATTTAAGAATGTCTAGATATTTGTACTGGAAAATAAATACATTTATTTCATACTAAATATAGTTCAAATCTATTAACATATTTACTGAGATATAACTCGAGACTTACTGATATAAAAATTATTTGGCGTACTAGATGTGCACAATGCACTTTTCTTAATATTAAGTCTAAAATGTGTTTTAATGTCACTTTTGATGAGGATAGTATGATCTTTGAATAATATCGGTCTTTAAATGCAAACTATTTAAAGTGTACCTAAAGTATACTTGCGATAGTTCCACAAAGTATATCTTTAATTGGACTTCAGCACAATTTCAGCACAGTCACAGAGCCGTCTCTCGTTAAGGGTTCGTTTAGACCTGTCGTCTCTCGTTTAGCACTCGAGATCTTCTGATGTCATCTGATGCCACGGCTCTCTGGGTGGTCCAGAGAAAGACTATCAGCTCTTAAAGGAGCCGTTCACAGTTAAATCACGGTCATTACTGACTCTCTAATGTCCTTCCAAACCTATATGCTCATAGTTTTGAGTTACATGCACTTCTTCTCCACACAACAACAGTTCATTGTGAACAAAACGACAGAAAAAACACCATTAAAGTCCAGCCACCTTGTTTCAAAAGCAGCTCAAGTGAAGTATTATAACAGTAAGTATATGACTCTCAAGTCTTCTGATTAATATGTGTCCCTGGAGCACAAAAGCAGTCATAAGCAGCACAGGTATATTTGTAGCAATAGCCAACAATACAAAATGACAAAAATCATTAGGATATTATGTTCCATGAAGATATTTCCTACCGTAAATATATCAAAACTTAATTTTGGATTAGTAATATGCATTGCTAAGAACTTAATTTGACCAACTTTAAAGGTGATTTTCTCAATATTTAGATTTTTTTTGCACCCTCAGATTCCAGATTTTCAAATAGTTTTATCTCAGCCAAATATTGTCCTATTTCATAAAATTGACCCTTATGACTGGTTTTGTGCTCCAGGGTCACATATGAGCTGAGACTTGGAATATCTTTTAGGGGCCGTGTTTTTGCTTCTCTATTGTTTTTGTAGGTAAACATGCTTTAGATGGATGTGTTTGACTGCTTCGTTCACATATTGTGTCTTTTGTATTCACAAAAATATCTACCAAGACCTAACTAATGGGGCAAGAAAAATAATCTTGTTTAGCTTTTGAATAATAAAAAAAAAAAAAATCAGAAAACAAGACATAATATCTTAAGTAATTTATATTGTCAAGTAAATGCATTGAGATTCAAGAATGTTTAGATATTTATTCTAAGAAACACAAGAAAATAATTTTTTGCTGTGCACACTTGATACTTTTGAGATCAAAAGTGACCAAAGCCTTGAAATGTAAGTTTTTTTTCTTCAGGAAAATCCATGTAATGTGTTTTTCTATGTGAGTGTGTGTGTGCTTGCGTGTGTGTGTGTGTGTGTGTGTTTCTCACCATGTATGGCTCTTGTCCCGGCTGACACTGTGGACAGGCTTGGCAGCTGCTGATTGTATAATTGTAAAATTCATTTTCTCCACAACTCAAGTATTCGGCACTCACAAAACACATGCTGGACACCTGCAACACACACACACACGCACACACCCACTTTAAAATTCAAACACAAACTCACATTTGTGGCAGCTGTTATCTTTATGTAAAAGACTTTCAAATCACACTAGCCAATATTTTATTCACAATAGAACATAGATAAAATAACAAATGTTTAAATGGAATTTGTTTTCAATTTTATGCACAAAATGAGCTCATTTCAAATTTGATGCCTGCTACAGGTCTCCAAATAGTTGGGACGAGGGCATGTTTATCATGGTGTAGCATCTCCTCTTCTTTTCAAAACAGTTTGAAGACGTCTGGGCATCGAGGTTATGAGGATCTGGAGTTTTGGAATTTTGTCCCATTCTTGCCTGATATAGGTTTCCAGCTGCTGAAGAGTTCGTGGTCGTCTTTGACGTATTTTACGTTTAATGCATCAAATGTTCTCTAAAGGTGAAAGATCAGGACTGCAGGCCAATTCAGCACTGGACTCTTCTACTATGAAGCCATGCTGATGTAATTGGTTTTGCATTGTCCTGCTGAAATACACGTCCTCTGGAGGGGTGCATATGTTGCTCTAAAACCTTTATGTATTTTTCAGCATTCATAGTGCCTTCCAAAACATGCAAGCTGCCCATACCGTATGCACTTATGCACCCCCATGCCATCAGAGATGCTGGCTTTTGAACTGAACGCTGATGACAAGCTGAAAGGTCTCCCTCCTCTTTAGACCGGAGGACACCGTCGTCCGTGATTTCCATCAAGAATGTCAAATTTGGACTCGTCTGACCACTTTTCCACTTTGAAACAGTCCATTGTAAATGAGCCTTGGCCCACAGGACACGACAGCGCTTCTGGATCGTGTTCACATATGGCTTCCTTTTTGCATGATAGAGTTTTAGTTGGCATCTCCAGATGGCACGGCGGATTGTGTTTACCGACAGTGGTTTCTGGAAGTATTCCTGGGCCCATTTAGCAATGTCAATAACAGAATCATGTCGATGAGTGATGCAGTGTTGTCTGAGGGCCCGAAGGCCACGGGTATCCTAGAAAAAATAAATCCTCCAGTTTCTCTGAATCTATTGATGATGTTATGCACTGTAGATGATGAGATTCGCAAAGCCTTTACAATTTGACGTTGACGAACGTTGCTTTTAAAGTATTCCACAATCTTTTCACGCACTCTTTCACAGATTGTAGAGCCTCTGCCCATCTTTACTTCTGAGAGACTCTGCCTCCCAAGACATCCCTTTTATAGCTAATCATGTTACAGACCTGATGTTAATTAACTTAATTAGTTGCTAGATGTTCTCCCAGCTGAATCTTTTCAGCGCTTCAGCCCTTTGTTGCCCCCGTGCCAAATTTGAAATGAGCTCATTTAGTGGATATAAGAATAAATGTCTCAGTTTAAACATTTGTTATATTCTATTATGAATAAAATACTGACTCATGTGATTTGAAAGTCTTTTAGTTTTCATTTTATTCAAATTTTAAAAACGTCCCAACATTTCCGGAATTCGGGTTGTATATAAAGGTTTAACTTTAAAGTATATATACGTGACTGTTGTTACAGCAACTTAAAGGAAGCATTTGTTTAAAACAACATTGATTCACAAAATTCACTTGTATGACAAAACACAAGACTTTTCAAGTGATTTTAACTACAGGCCTTATTTTACAAATCCAGTATTCTTAAAACAAAGAGGAAGACTTTGTCCATCCAGGTTCACCTATAAACATACATCAGTGTTTTAAACAAACAGCAGGAAGAAATATTTTCCATCCATCTTCCCAGAAGAGAAGGACTAATATAAAGTGAAAGCGTGAAGCTGCTGAGGTAATAAGAAAATGGTTGAGTGTAGGTTGAGTGTAATTAAAGAATTAAAGCTGAGAACCACAAAGCATCTCAATCAACATCCGGCTCCGCCCACACGCTTAATTACATTCCTGCTCAAGTACCGAACCGGTGGAGGGTTGAAATGCATGTGTCCGTCTCTGAGGCTCACTAAACCAACCAACTTGTTGTTTCACCTCCATTCATGCAGTGAAATGAATTCATGTCTGGGGAAATGAAACGGGAGAGACGCGATGACTGTGAGTTTGGTTTGAAAGCACAGTACGCTTGTGTGATTGTAATTAGATCAGAATCAGATACAAAACCTGAACGAAATTTTTTATGAAAACAGAAAATATAAAAATAACTAAAATAACAGTGGTCTGACTAAATGCAAACAATGATAAAAAATACAGATTTTATGAAAAAAAATTATATGTTTATGTTAATTCTTTGGCATTAAATAACTGTTTGAATATATTTTCCACATTTTGTCATTAAAACTAAAAGTTTAGACATTTGACTTTTGTTATTTTGATGATAAGCTGATACATATGTATAATAACTACACATACCTACTTATTTTGTAATTAAAAACTGCACATGATAGGATGTTTTTAGTGACATTTTTAACTCAGAATCATCTAATTAGATCATATTAGGCCTTTTTTTTGCAAATCGGCAGAATTTCTTTTCAAGATGCTTCACTTCTGGAAGTTATATTATGATGTGTTCCTGTGGCTCAGTGGTAGAGCATTGCGTTAGCAGCGCAAAGGTTGTGGGTTCGATTCCCAGGGAACACACGTACTGACAAAAAAATGTATAGCCTGAATGCAATTGTAAGTCGCTTTGGATAAAAGCGTCTGATAAATGTAAATGTAAATGTAAGCGCCCCAGTAAACATTCGTCTGATTGTGTTTAATGTTGACTTGAGTTGGTTCTAGATCATTAGACGTGACATTGTTTACAATGTATAGAGAATAATTCTCATATTCTGCAGCAGTTTTCTCTTCAACAAAGGCTGAATTGACACCGAGGCCTGATTTATCCGTAATAAGCGGGATTATACAGATCTGCTCTCCAGAGCGTCTCACTCGCAGATAACCTGTCGTTTGAACATCTCACGGCTCTTTGGAAGGGCATTAAAAGCCTATCATTAAGAAGCTGTGCAGAGAAATTATCTTCTGGGAACGCAGCCAGACAGATTTGGTGTTGCAAACACGAAGGAGGTGGAGACAGATTAACATGTGCTCAAAGACGCCTTTGTAGTCGACGTGGCCCGTGTTAGGATGGGACTTACCAGCAGAAGAGGCAGGAGCTGTGATCGCTTCCGTCCTCCTTTCTGGCCCATGTTGTTGTTTGTTGTTGTTGTCTTCCACTTGAGGAGCTCTGAAACGAGAGCAGAAACTGATGAACTGTGGGAATCCAGCGAAAAATCATGTTGTCGTGTATATCAACATTCCTAAATATAGACTAGAGAAGCAAAATTACTTAAGATAGTAAGATAGATGTGTCAATAATTCAGCCAAAAATGTAAATGTGCTCATCCTCAGTTCATCCGAGATCAGGATGAGTTTGTTTCTTCATCAGGTTTGTAGAAATGTCTCAGCAATGGATGCTCTGCAGTGAATGGGTGCCGTCAGAATAAGAGTCTGATGCTAACTGATGGACTGGACTGCTGTGGATTATTGTGATTTTTTTTATCAGACTCTCATTCTGACGGCACCCATTCACTGCAGAGCATCCATTGCTGAGACACTGATGCAGAGACACATTTATACATTGTGCTTTTGCTTAAAACAATAACAAATATCTGCCGTTGGCTCAGAAAAATCTACTTAACTCCAAGTTTATTTTTCAGATCCCACTGGCAGATATTTATTCCAGTCTTAATTAAAAACTCACTTAATTTGTTTATGTTTTATTTAGAAAACAAGACTTCATAATCTTAAGCCATCAGTGTTTGCTTCTCCAGTAAATCCAGTGTCTTGATTTCACAATGTTTATATTTCTATACTGGAAGACAAAAACACTTAGTAATAAAATCATGAATTGCATGTGATGCAGTGCATTATTCTTCACAAAACGTCTGTGCATGCATCTGTCAGACACAGAATCTATGCGTGCATGCGAGCATACACAGGTTGACCTTTGACCTCACACAATACTGACTGTAATGAGCAAAATTACACTAAAATGTACAGTCGTTCTCACAAATGTACATGAATCCACCTTAAAGCATCATAGCAGTACACTCTAAAAAAAGTCTATAAAAATACGTCCCACAGGACTTTTCCATGCATTCTGGTTTCTGCATTGCATTGTGTTTTAGGGTTAATTCTGGTTTCTGCATTATAGTGTGTTTTAGGGTTAATTCTGGTTTCTGCATTGCTGGTTTCTGCATTGTGTGTTTTCTGGTTTCTGCAGGGTTAATTCTGGTTTCTGCATTGCATTGTGTTTTATTAATTCTGTTTCTGTTTTAGGGTTAATTCTGGTTTCTGCATTACAGTGTGTTTTAGGGTTAATTCTGGTTTCTGCATTGCATTGTGTTTTAGGGTTAATTCTGGTTTCTGCATTACAGTATTAATTCTGTTTCTGTTTTAGGGTTAATTCTGTTCTTACAGGTTTCTGGTTTCTGCATTGCATTGTGTTTCAGAGTTAATTCTGGTTTCTGCAGTTTCTGCATTGTATTGTGTTTTAGGGTTAATTCTGGTTTCTGCAGTTTCTGCATTACAGTATGTTTTAGGGTTAATTCTGGTTTCTGCATTGTATTTTTAGGGTTAATTCTGGTTTCTGCATTGTGTTTTAGGGTTAATTCTATTACAGTTTCTGCATTACAGTGTGTTTAGGGTTAATTCTGGTTTTTAGGGTTAATTCTGCATTGCATTGTGTTTTAGGGTTAATTCTAGTTTCTGCATTGCATTGTGTTTTAGGGTTAATTCTGGTTTCTGCATTGCATTGTGTTTTAGGTTTAATTCTGGTTTCTGCATTGCATTGTGTTTTAGGGTTAATTCTGAGTTTCTGCATTACAGTGTGTTTTAGGGTTAATTCTGGTTTCTGCATTGTATTGTGTTTTAGGGTTAATTCTGGTTTCTGCATTGCATTGTGTTTTAGGGTTAATTCTGGTTTCTGCATTGCATTGTGTTTTAGGGTTAATTCTGGTTTCTGCATTGCATTGTGTTTTAGGGTTAATTCTGGTTTTTTAGGGTTAATTCTGCATTACAGTATGTTTAGGGTTAATTATGGTTTTAGGGTTAATTCTGCTGCATTGCATTGTGTTTTAGAGTTTCTGCAATTGTTTTAGGGTTAATTCTAGTTTCTGCATTGCATTGTGTTTTAGGGTTAATTCTGGTTTCTGCATTGCATTGTGTTTTTTGCATAGCATTCACGTTTCGAAAGTAGTTCATATGGCTGCTGTCCACAGGAGTCAGATTTGTTTGAAACTGCATTATGAAAAACACACTTGTTGTGCTCGTGATTTATGAGCTCTAAATGAGACATCATGAGGAACAGAGCTAAAACCTCCATCAGTGCACCGATGATGAAATCCGAGACAAACAACAGACGGAATGAATCACATGTTATGACACAGTGATCATATTTGATCTTCACTGTATTCAGTAACTCATTATCACTGGAAACATCCGGTTAATGGGCTAATGCTGCAGAGAGACACCGAGTCAAATGTATTTCTAAAGCACTTTTCACAATCCATATCTTTCAAAGCAGCTTTACAGAAAATCATTATGTCATTGTTTATATCATCATGCCGTATAGTTGCATTTAGCAGATTAGAGCCGGACAATAATATATAGTTACATTTTGTGACAATTTTTCAACCATCTCGGCTTAATGAAATAATGAAGTCATGAGTCGTTTCACTCAACAGCTAGAACAAGTATTAAAGCTTCTACATCACTTGTGCTCTGACATTTCCATCAAAACACAATGAAGAAGACTTCAAAATGACACAATCCTCCAGAGAGCAAAAATAAAATGGAGAAAAAAGAGAAAACAGAGAGAAAAACACGAGATGAGCTCACAGAACACACTGACGATTGCTTCAGAGCAGCTTTTCAGAAACATTTAATAAAATAACAAAAGCACATAGCAACAAAAATGTGTCTATTAGAAATGCATTATAATTTTTAAATTAGATTGAGAAGTTATTACTTATTAATCATGTTTTATTTATATTATTCATTTGTAATTTATTAAATAAGCTTTTGGTGAAGTACTAAAATTACTAAAACCAGCAGTGGAATATAAAATAAATTAAAGCTAAATAGAAATACAAAAAAAACACATGCAAAATACATAAACTTAGGTTTATTAGAATTTTAATCATTAAAGTACAATTAAAATGTTGCATTGGCAGCTGAAATATATAAGCTTTAGTTAAAATACTAAAATGACTAAAACTAGAATTGAAATAGAAATCATTTTAATTAATTTTTATTAGAAATAAATATACATTTTTAAATTCCAATTTCAGCTTTTTTCCAGATAAAAAAAACAAAACTATTTCAGCCTTTCTACTTTAATATTTTGACATTTAATTCAATGTGTTCCTTGCCGTTTCTTCATAATTATTTGTTTGAAAATATCCTGATGAAGGTCATGTGACCGAAACATCATTAATAAATATTTTGATACCTTTTGCATATATAGTGTGCAGGATTTGTTTTTTGTAATTATTTGTTAAATTTACTAACAATTTCTGAGTGAAGATTGTTTCAATGTAAATTATAGACCAAATTTTGTTTAGTCTAGAGAGAAATATAGAGCAGAGCTTCTTAAAAACAGGTCTCAGGTCTGATTCAGTCATAGAACGTCATTCGTAGTTATGATAGTAAAATGAATCCAATAAAATTAGCGCAAAGGTTGTGGGTTCGATTCCCAGGGAACACATGTACTGACAAAAAAATGTATAACCTGAATGTAAGTCGCTTTGGAAAAAATATATAATCCACTCATCACTTGTTCACTTGGCTAATGTGTTTGGGAAGCACAGATTCATCCATCACTTGATGAAATGAGTTTAAGTAAAAACATTCTGTTTCATTTATTCTTGGTCAGAAATGAAAGCCCTCTTTTTTTGGTTTGTGATGTTGTGGAGGTCACGACCCGTGGCTGTAATGAACGACTGTCTCCCTTCACTGCACTAATGTCTTATGGTTTACTGAAGCTGAGAAGTTGAGCGTGTTTTATAGCGGTAGCGCTGTAATCTGAACTCACCTGCATCAACATCAGCACTGAGCTCAAACACTGCAGCCCCCATGATGCATCGCTGCACGAGGAAGCAAACACGTGAACAATAACACAATCCGCATCGCTATCAATATCAGCAGAAAACCGATCAGATATCATACGGGTTTAGTGAAGAAAGACACATTTCTACTGTAATGAAGTGTGACGTGTTTCAATTCTACAGCTGTGTTTTTCTGTTAACTAAAATGAAATCTAAAAGTATTACAGTTTTAACGCTAATATATTTATAAGATAGAAATATTAGTAAATGTATAAATATAAAATGAAATACTTAAAATAAAGCTTACATTTAACAGAAACTAACTACTTTTTTTTAAATTGGAATTTAAAATGTTGTCTTGGCAACTAACTGAAATAAGCTGTAGTTGAAGTACTAAAAATCCTAAAATTAGAACTGAAATAAAAATTAATTTAAGCTAAATAAAAATATTTTTTAAAACTTGAAAAAAATGGTGAAAGCACATAGCAAAATCATTTACATTTTATTTTATTAGAAATAAAACCTACATTTTAAAATTAGAAATATATATTTTTTAAATAAATAATCTTTAGTTGAAGTACTAAAATTACAAAACCTAGAGGTGAAATAAAAAATAAAGCTAAATAGAAGTATTTAAAAAACAAACAAATGCACAACAAAATGATTAAAGTGTAGATTTATTAGAAATAAAAAAGTTGCTTTGGTAAATGAAATAAATAAGCTTAAAGTACTACAATTATTAAACTAGAACTCAAATAAAAATAAAGTTAAATATAAGTATTTAAAAAAATTAAAAAAAAAAAAATAATACTAATGTTGCCTTGGTAACTGAAATAAGCTTTAGTTTAAGTACTAAAACAGCTAAAACTAGAACTGACATAAAAAATTAATTAAAGCAAAAATAAATATAAAAATGCGCATACAAATGAAAAAACTTAAGTTTATTAGAAATATACTTACATTCAAAGAATCTGAAATAAAAATACTGCCTTGCTAACTAACTGAGGCTGTAGTTTAAGTACTAAAACTACTACAAAAAATAAATAAAATAACAAAAAATTAAATAAATTCACAAATATATTTTAAAAAACAATTCAAGCATAAAAAAATACTATTTTCAAGCATAATAGCTTCAAGACATTTTATCATGATGCTCAAACAAAGCTCGAGAGTCACAGTGATTATTCAGCGGGAATCAATCTGCACATGCATGACTTGCTTAAAAATGATCCTAACTGTGGAATATTTGCTCAGACCACACATTCCCATCAGCCACTTAGCGAGGCACCACCAGCCTGACAGAGAGACTTGTCTGTCTGCGACGAACCCCTCGTCTCTGAGGACTTAAAGAAGGATGAAGGGGGGGTGGGAGGGAGAGCAAGAAGAAGGTATTTTTGCACGCCTGTGCCCCTGAGCCCACCCCCCCCCCCCCCCCCCGGCTCATTATCTGACAAAACGAACACACACGCCCAAGACGCTTTCATCCAGTGCTTTTCTCTCCACACGCCGGGCTGGAATGCACCGCGCTCCCAACACAAGCGCTCTGACGAACGCTGCCCGGGCTTGCCTCTGTTTGAAAGTCGACCGCAGACTCGCCGCCCCGGGTTATTAATCTTATAACGACCACATAATCTAAGATAAATACACAGAGTATCATTATCCTTATCATTAACAGCCCTGAAATATCAGTTCCTAGGGAAAAGGAGAACGACCGGTCCGATTCTGCCACAGAAACCCATTTAACATTAAAAACACTCAAATAATGATTTCATTTAAACTATTTATGGTATCTTTAAAGGCCGTTTCCACAAAATGAGTTTGTTTCTCCATTTCAGCAGCATTTAGATACACCCAATTTTATTCCTATCTATATTCTGAAGGGTTTACTGAGGGGTTTGTTCATATATCATTCGCCTGGTTTTATTTTTGCTTTTCATGCAACTGGAGATTTAATTAACACGTTTTCACAAAATTAGTTTTTTCTCCACTTCAGCAGCACATACAAAAACACATTTTACGACAAGAACGACTACCGTAGACCAGATCATCATCTATTCAACATCTCACGCTCAAAACAATAACAGAGGTTTTCACAGTGATATCATTAAAGATCGCATTTCTTAGATCTACCCATTCTTACTTTTTTTTTAGAATTGCATGTTTTCATCTCATAATTCTTAATTTTATCTCACAATTCTGACTTTATATTGCGCAATTCTGACCTTATATCTCGAAAATCTGAGTTTATACCTTGCAATTCTGACTTTATATTGCACAATTCTTACTTCATATCTTGCAATTCTGTTTTTACCTCTCAATTCTATGTTTTTATCTCGTAATTCTGAACTTTAATCTTGCAATTCTGAGTTTATATCTAGAAATTCTGATTTATATTGCACAATGCTTACTTTATATCACATAATTCTGAGTTTTATCTCGCAATTCTGAGTTTGTCTCACGATTTATATATTGCCATTCTGAGTTTATATCTCGCAATTATGTCTTTTTTGTTAAAATTGCACGTTTTTGCCATACAATATCTCGCAATTCTGAGTTTTTATCTTGCATTTCTAACTTTGTCTCACAATTCTAGCTTTATATCTCGCAATTCTGAGTATTATCTCGCAATGAGTTTTTATCTTTCTATATATCTTGCATTTATGATTTTATATGATTTATGACTTTTTTTAAGAAAAAGAAACCATTTACCATTAAAAACACTTAAATAATGATATAATTTAAACTATTTACTTTGATTTAATGCCACTGTATCGGGTTTCTCTTTGAAACATGATTTCTTGTTAAACCGACTTGAAACGGTTTCTCTTTGACTTCTTTTTAAGGCAAGACACCCGAGTTAAATAGGATAAAAATGTAATTAAAAGAAATCATCGTACTTAAGTTGACTGATTGCATAAAAAATGTTTTGTATTACAAGTTTTCTGTTTAATATACAAATGGGTCTTTATTGAATTAAAACTGCGCTCATTTTAACACTGCTTTAAAGTGTTATATAAATCAGTGTGAATTATATATAAACAAACCCTTCAGTAAAAACTTTCAGAATAAAGATGGGAATAAAACTGTAAATTTTGGTTTTTATATGTGCTGCTGAAGTGAAGAAACAAACTCATTTTAAGAAAACAGCCTGTAAAGATATGTGCCGTAAATTAAATCAGCAGTTGCATGAAATGCAAAAAATAAAACCAGGTGAATGATATATAAACAAATCCTTCAGTAAAAACCTTCAGAATAGAGATGGGAATAAAAAAATTTGGTGTATCTCTAAAAAACAAACTTTGAGGAAACAGCCTCTAAATGCTGCTGAAGTGGAGAAACAAACTCATTTTGAGGAAACAGCCTTTAAAGATACCATAAATTAAATCTCAAATTTAAAATAGATAAAGTGCAATAATAAAACCAGGTCAATGATATATGAAAAAAGCCTTAGTAAAATCCTTCAGAATATAAATAGGAATAAAACTGTAAAATTTGATGCATCTAAATGCTGCTGAAGTGGAAAAACAAACTTATTTTGAGAAAATGGCTTTTAAAGTACCGTAAATTAAATCTGCAGACACAAACGATAAAGGGCAATAAAAAAACTATTGAATGATATATGAACAAACCCCTCAATAAAAAGCTTCAGAATATAGATAGGAATATAACTGTAAAATTTGGTGTATGTAAGTGCTGCTGAAGTAGAGAAAAAACTTTTTAAAGTTATGGATTGGAATTTAAATCTGCTTATGCAATTAGATAAAGTGCAATAGAATAAAACTTAAATGTGTATTTTGGACGTTTTCTTTCCACTAGTCTGAAACAACACCTTGTGAATAGCTTAACATTACCTAGTGTATGAAAACCCTATAGTATCTTACCATAAAAGAGCATGTTTCAGTCAAGTAGCTCAATCTAAAAACGCTGGTTAACTGTGTTAAAGCTGAAGTGCCGGGTCTGCGCTCAGAGCAACTCTATGTTTAATAAGTGAACATGAATGACAGATTGATTTCTGCGAGGTCTCTGTGTGGCCTGATCATAAGCTGAACAGACACACAAAGAGCTTTAATGTCAACAGAGAGTCTCATGGGAGTTTGTGTGGGAAAACCCCATCTCTCAGAAGCAAAGCACACGGACTTATCGTTCCTGTTGTTTATATCAAAACGGGAAGGAATAATCTCACTTGTGCTTTAACCTGCAAGCGAGACCTTGTTGTTGTTTTCTGGATGCACCTCTTTACCAAAACCTTCAGATGAACACAAACCAACACCTTCAGATGAACACACACATACACACACATCCGGCTCTGAGACACCAAACATAAACGGCCTGTAATTCATCTACACTGATATTTGCTGTCAGATTTGGAAATTACTCTTCAAACGGCACTAATCAGTGAGGAAATGAGAGACTTGGTCTCCTTCCCAGTTCATTTCCAATGTGAATTAAATGATCAAAGATTCTGGTCTTCCTGGCATCAGTGTGTTTAGTTTCAGTAAAGTCCACCTTAACTTTGAGGACAAACTCTGCCTGCTGTACTAGATTCTGCTCTCTACATCAGTTAGCGGCCAGATTTCACAGTAAAAGAGGCTGTTAGAGGCTGTTTATTGACAAGGCAAACAGAAACGTGTTATCTAGTACTATTGCATACAGATCTGCCATGTCGTGCAAGCTTACAGCATTCTCTTGCCATGGGGTACCATTCAAATCATGCAAAAGATTCAAGCTGTAACGTTAACTGCGTTTTTGAATTAAAACATAGTATATGTCGGATTGCATTGCTATGGGGAAATTTCAAATCACTCAATGATATATTTTTAAAGTTATAACTAATATATTGAGTGTTGCATGATTTTGCTCTATATGTAGTTTATTACAAGAAATCACATTAATACATGAATATAATGTATTTGCGAGATTAAAAAAATGGTTTGTACGTAATATTTTTTTATTAATACTAATTTCATGATTATAAATCTATTGTACTTATGTAAATATACATGCGTTTATATTTACCCCACCAAATGTGTGTATTTAAACATAAATATTTAACAAATTATGTACTGTATAAAAAACAAAAACTTTATTATTGTGTTGCGATTAATCGTGATTAATCGTATGTTAGCACATATATTATGTTAGTAGTAGTATTTGTTCACTTTACCTTTCTGAGATTTTTTTTGTTGCACAAACTTTTAAGTATTTAGTCTACTGTAAAATGTTCACCCTGAGATTTTAAATTAATATTGCAATAATTTAATAACATTTGCATGTTTTTCGAATGTTGATAATAATAATATTATTATTATTATAGTAATAATAATTTATTATTATTATATACGACTACTATAGTAGTCGAAGTAGTAGTTTTTTTAAACTCGAATTATAAAATAAAGACAAATATATTACTGTTGCATGTTACAAAATTAATATTTGATAATTATAATAAAATGTGCTGCATGATTCACGCTGAAACGCAGTGCATCGGGCTTAACAGTTATTTGATTAAATCAGACTTTGATTTGATAATTACACTAAACTTTATTGTGATTATCGTCCAGTCCTATTTATTCATTTTAATTTTACATTCAATATACTTCATTTTTAGATTTTCATCAACTCTTAAACCCCTAAAATCTCTCACACATCCGCAGTCTAGCGCATGTTTACATAGAAAAACAATAGAAAACAGCTAAGTGTAAAGGTCTTTGCACACTGAGTTTTGAAATTCTCGTCCAAAATTAAATTAAAATAAATAAATAAAATGTTTACGATATTCTATTCACACTAAGTGCAAATATCCATAGATTATATTTACACTAAAATAGCAAGATTGTCTGCTATTTATACTACTTATTGCAAATAGTTGCAATTATCTGCACCTCAGTATTGTAGTACGTTACAAAACAGTACGCAATAATGCGCAATATGCAATAATAACGTATTGAGTGAATTTAAATTATTAAATGGATGCCACCTTATTGGGACAATAAAGCCCTCTCTACACCTACCCGATACTTTATTTTCAACTTTTTAATTATTTCCTTCATTTTATTGAAAATAAAGGCTTTTGCGATATGAGTTGATTTGAAAATGGAGAAAAATAATTCGGCAAAAGGCGGATTCGAACTCGGGTCGGTCGCGTCAAAAAGCATATGCGTTACAATCTACGCCACTAAAACTGATGTTGGATGAGCGTCTTTTTGCAGTGTTGACTCGCCCAATCACATGTTGGTGGGCGGAGTTAGTATAAATAGCCTCTGCCAACAAGGCGGGCCTTTTGCACTTAGTGTAAATAGACACTCCGAAAAAGGCAATAGGACCTCACGTTGTGTCAATCACATTTACACACTGCCTCCGAAACTTTCGTCCGTCATAAAAAATTCAGGTTCGATTTTCTGCGTTTCTGCGCATCCGTAGCAAACATTTTGATAGGAAAGGATGATGAATACAAAAAAACGCATACGAAAATTTCAGACTCAGTGTGCAAATGCAAAAACATGTTCTGTGTTAGTTAACATCAGTCCAGTGCAAATAATCACAGTCCCTTTGACTGTTCTGCTTTGTATTTTCTGCAGCAGATCAATCAATTATCTGAACAAACTCACACTGATGTCTCAGAATAATCAAAAACTCCAACTGTTCAAACACACACACACCTTTAACCTGCATCAACCTGCCATCTACCTTATAGTAAACGACTAGCAACACCCTAGAAACCACCCAGCTAGTGTCAAACCTCCAGAAGCTTCAGACAATCAAGGCTATTGTGAAGCACACAATCTCAGCGTCCTGATATCGGAGAAGGATTGCGCTAGCGGAGAAGCTTAAGAAGCTATTAAGTCGCTGTTGAATTCTGCTCGTTTGCCAGCATTCCTCCGTCAGATCTCTGCCTCGCAGCCTGTGAAGTCCAGGGTGAAAAGTTGATTGAAAAAGTCAGGAGCTACTATGGAGCCGTATGGAAGCTGGAGGTACGGAGAGAGTATGTGATCGTACATGCAGACGGCTCCTCGGGTTTCCTCATAAACACTCACCAAAGGAAAGACATGAAAGCTGCGGAAAACTTTAATCTTCTCATTTCAAACGTCAAGCGCTCAGAGTTATGCTATAGGAGATAATCTAAACAAAGTGACAAGAAGGACTACCGTAGACCAGATCATCATCTGTTCAACATCCCACGCTCAAAACAATAACAGCGATATCATTAAAGATTGCATTTCTTAGTTTATGTCTATTCTGAGTCTCCCAATTCTGACTTTTTTTTAATCATTTTTTGAATCTTGATTTGAATCTTATGATCTTATAAATCTTAATTTGTATCACACAAATCTGACGTTATATTGCGCAATTCTGACCTTATATCTCGCAAATCAGAATTTATATCTTGCAATTTTGAGTAATCTCACAATTCTGTTTAAATCTCACAATTCTGTTTATATCTCACAATTCTGTTTATATCTCACAATTCTGTTTATATCTCACAATTCTGTTTATATCTCACAATTCTGTTTAAATCTCACAATTCTGTTTATATCTCACAATTCTGTTTATATCTCACAATTCTGTTTATATCTCACAATTCTGTTTAAATCTCACAATTCTGTTTATATCTCACAATTCTGTTTATATCTCACAATTCTGTTTAAATCTCACAATTCTGTTTATATCTCACAATTCTGTTTATCTTGCAATCTCACAATTCTGTTTATATCTCACAATTCTGTTTATATCTCACAATTCAATGTTTTTTTCTGTTTATATCTCACAATTCTGTTTATATCTCACAATTCTGACTATATATCTTGCTATTTTGATTTTATACTCTCACGATTCTGACTTTAATTCTTGCATTTATGATTTTATACCTCACAATTCTGACTTTCTCACAATTATACGTTTATATCTTGCAATTCAGACCTTTTCTCAGAACTGTCGGTCCAAATTATCAGATAAAACTCAGAATTGAGAGAAAGTCTGAATTGCGAGTTAGAAACTCATTACGTTTTATTTTTTTAACCATGTGACGGAAATAACCTTTCACGACTTGTAGTGTGCAAACACGCCTTGAATATGTGTAACTAGAATGAGTTAATTCACACAAAATACAACTTGCAGGGAATTGTAAAAGTGTTTGGTTGAAGCGACGTTCATCAAACAATCATCTTTGATTTGAAAGCAAACCCATAAAGTGTTGACGGTCTGGTAGAGCGATGAAAAGCTGTGGAGGTTCGGGGGGGGGGTGCTGTCTGCATCCTGACTTTACTGGGAAACACAAACACTCTTCATCTTTTGATGATTTTAATCACAGCTTTTCAATGAAAGCAGAGCAAAGCCGCTCGGCAGCAGCTGAAGAAGGGCAAAGCTCTGTTGTGTTTTCATGTGACCGCAGTCTTTGATTCCTCTCATCCTTCAGACGTCTCATCAATCACTCCTTTCTCTGGCGTCTCCGAGTTTACTCATGGCCAAGCCTCGGCACAGTAAGAAGGGCAAAAAGCTCTGTTGTGTTTTCATGTGACCGCAGTCTTTGATTCTTCAGGCATCAATCACTCCTTTCTCTGGCGTCTCCGAGTTTACTCATGCCAGCACATATCTCCTCCTTCAGTGTTCACAATGTGTTCACAAAGAGACTCAATGCTTCTGTCTGACCAGGTTCAATCTCGCTTATAGCATCAACCCTTGCTTCATCTAATCTAATGTTTCCGGTCAAAAACCACTGGCTTTTTAAAAAGTGCTTTTAGATCTCTCAATTTCTCGGATTCAATCTTTTTACAAACTTGTTTTCTTTCAATTGGCACAGATTTTGTTTTGCTATTCTGGATCTGATTGATCACAGCCCGCGCTGATCTGAGCTTATGAACTTTTGAGAGAGAAAAACATTATTTGTGCATATTTTTGGCAATGTTCACTCAAAAACTGATCAATAATAAATACAAAACATGTGCTAATCAGTGTTATTATAGTTAACAAAAACTAAAAATGAAAAATTGTTGCTTCACTTAAAATACAAATTATATATATATATATATATAAACATAAATTCAGCTTTTTGCCAAGACAACAATTTGCATTTTAATTTAGTTTGACTACTAAAAACTACAGTATAGACAAATATAAAAAATACAAAACTCATGAAAATAACAAAAACTTTAACTACATAGAAAATGGAAAATATAAAAAATTATTCAAAATACTAAAACTATAAAATCTTGTCTATCCCACAACAACAACTGAAAGAAAACAAGTTAATAAAAATATTTAATCCAAGATTAATAATATAGCATTATAAGAAAGCTATTTGGCTGTTTTTTTTAACACCACAAGTGCAACAAGGTGGGGGAAAAATCTCCCACAAATACAAAAAATGAATAAATAATTTAAATAATAATAATAATTATGAAGTTGTTATACCTTGTGTACATGCAATGCAATGCAATACCAATTAACTAGCATTTTCAGCAAAAAGCAAATCCTCTCCAAACACAACATGACAATATCTGCACGAGTCAAACTCTGAATTCCACATAAAATATTTCAGAAATCAAACTTGAGACGTGAGACGCTGCTATTGGAACGTCAAATTATAGATCAACCATAAAAACGAAGCACTGATTTGATCAAACACCTTCGAAACATCTAAGACGTCTAACATGTCGACATCCAGATAAAAACCTCCGCCTTTCTTTGATACGAGGAGATAACAGAAAAAGCCTGAAGCTCAATTAAACTATAAAAACACAAGAAGCACAAGAGGTGGAGTCATTAGAGCAGTTTATCCCAGACGCTGTAACTACAGCAATAACATCTACATCGACATCAACAGCAGAAGTATACGATGTTATGAGTGTGACTGTTATCAGTTCACATAAATATCAATGAGAGACTCACACAGACCTCCACGTGATGGTTCAGATCATGTACTGTGATCTGTGACCGGACCTTTAGGGAATATAGAGGTGCTTCACTTCACTTTTAGGGGTTGGTTTTAATAATAATAATAAAAAAAGATAATTTAAGGTTTTGTTAACTTTTTACCATGCATGCCTAAGTTTGCCTTTTGTAAATTGTAATGTTTTACCCATAACTTGTCCCATAACCTTATCAAATGCAGCATTTAAAAAAAAAATTGTAATAATTATGCAAAAATTGCCAAATAATTTCTACAGCTCATACTGTATGCAGTTTTACGGATTCGGTTCGAATGAGTCATCTGAGCGAGTCATTTCAACCGATTCATTAAAGTTGATTTTGCTCGTCAAACACTGCGATGGTCATGATCTCAAATAACCAAGACGAACATAGTGTTTCTTAGTATGTCTGGACTCGATCTGCAAAGGTTTTATGAAACAAACGTTTAATAAATGATTCAATATGAGGGTCATCGGAGAAGTTCTATTACAAGCACATGTCAGCTTTTCCAGATTAATACAGTTTCACCGCAAAACCAAGACAGGGGTAACTAATGCAGTTGCAGAGAATATAATAACAAGAGCAGATCAATAAATAAAAAGCATCGTTAGCCAGCAACGCTCGCAAATTCTGCTCAACTCTATTTGGCAACGACGGAACATAGTTGCTTTTGGGAATGCAATTAATTCGTTTTGACTGACTTCGTTCTATTACTAGGCTACTGATTCCAGCATTGCGCCCTCAGCATTGCATCTTTTCTCCAGTAATGTTTTTCTCGCATTTCTGTCCTCCTTAATTCAGTCTCGCAGACATCAGAAGCTCCTGCTTGCATGCACGCGCATGTCTCATCTCCATGCAGGACTTTCCCTCAAATCTCATCTCCGCGCGCGACACAGCCAAAGCATTCCCAGAACTAGTCCTAGCTTAGGACAACTTGCATATCCAAGCGCCACATTCCGCAGAATCACGTCTCAATGCAATGCATGATGCACACAGTTCAAGAGTGCATGCATAAAACTGCGTTAACACCTATAAGTGTTCGAAACATGCTGTTCTAAAGCATTGCATCAACATTAACGTCCATTGCACACAGTTCAAGAGCGCGTGCATAATAAACAAACAAGTGCTATAACAAGCACGTGAACACATATAAGCGATGTCTGTAGTCTATAAGAGCACTAATGCGTCTCGATGAAGCCTTTACCTGCGGGACTCCAGAGCCGCTTCTGCGCTTCAGCTCGACACGAACCCGGACTCTCTCCGAGCACAGATCTGGACTGAGATCAGATCATGGCAGGGTTTGGGATCATCAGTCGTCCGTCGTCTCGTGTTTCTGCGTCTGGCTCCACCTCGAATGAAGAACCTGAGACAGGTATCTCCAGACTCACTGCTGCCGGCCAGCGGCACAAACACACACCTGCGATCATCCGCGAGATCAAACAGAGCTTGTTTGTTTTTAGTAGAACTGTGTAATTATGTTGATATTGATGCGCAAGAGTGTATGATGTTCTACCATAGATGCAGGATAATGTATTGACTTGTTAATCTATTGATCGGAGAGGAAACAGATGTGACAGGTGTACTTTCCCTTTCTTTTTGCTGCATTTTTCTTTCTTTTATGAGCACTTTGAAATGTGCTTTCCGCCTTCAATCAAGCACAATAAACGATATAATAAACTAGGACTCATTTAGAACAAATGACGAGTGATTATGTATCAGTTATATCATGCATGACTGTATATATGATGCGAGAGATGATACATTTGTTGCAGTAGTGCTTTGGCGACTGTCACATTGTAACAACTTCACCGCAGGCGCGGGAAGAACGGTTGCCATGGAAACGTCAGCATCAGTTAACCTGAAGGACACGAGACACGTGCTGAGTCTGACATGATGCTGATATGCTTTATATGAAGATTAGAGCTTGTGCTGCTGTTAAAGCAGAGCCGTTGATCTCCATCACAAGATACACATTTATATTCCACAATTATGTATTTTTTCTTGCTACTCTAAAAGTCTGAATTGCTATAAAACTGACATAACCGTACAATTATGAGAAGAAAATTCAGAACTGTGAGATATGAGCTCAAGATATAAACTCACAAATATAACCAGCAATTGCAGGATGCTGTATAAACTCACAAGTCCGGGAAGAATTAATTAATTCATGTAATTGTGAGATATAAAGTCATATTTTTTAAATATAAACTCACAACTGTAAGATATATTCTTGCAATTCTGAGAAGAAAAGTGAGATTGTGAGATTTAAAAAAATCACGCAGTTACCTTTTTATTTGTATTTATTAATTTTATTCCATGGTGGGGGGGAAATTGGTAAAATTTTGAGCAAAAACTCAGAATATAATCTTGCAATTCTGAAAAAAAACCTTATTGTGAAATAAAAAATTATGCAATTACCTTTAAAAAAAATATTAACAAAAAATATATTTATAAAAATGGTTTTGTTTATAAAATTATAAACAAATAAATAGAATTGCAAAATGATGCAAACTTAGAATTCTGATTAAAAAATGAAAAAAAAAATACAATTTTCGAATGTACAAATAGATGTAAACTCAGACTTTATATCTCACAAAATGATTTTTTCTCTTCGGAATTGTGATTTTATATTTTATGACTTGACACCATTTTTTTCTCAAAATTGTAAACAAGTCAAATTATGAGATATAAAACATCACAATCAGTTTTATGTATTAATTTAATAGCAGAAACAGGCTTCCATATATAACAAACACACTTCCATTGTAAGGTTATGCTGCACAAGTGTTGCACATGCAGCTGATAACCCCCCCCCCACACACACACACACACACACACACACACACACACACACACACACACACACACACACACACACACACACACACCCTGTAAAGTTGCTCCGGAGTTCTTGAGCTTTTAATCATGACTCCTGGCTGACTGCATGATGTTTGCCGAGGCTCAGCGCGAGCTGTGGATCCGGGTTCTTCGTGGGGGGGTCAGACTGAGACCGTGCTGCTGTGTGATTGGCTGGCAGCAGTGTGAAGCAGGCAGGACTGGACATGTGCAGCTCCATTCACATTCTCAAGCAGGAGAACTAGCACTCAGGAATCTGAACACGACAAAACCATGCTTTTCATTCACTCATGTGTAAAAGAGCAACAGATGTCTGTTTAAAACAACACCAACGACTTGATTATTATTAGTATTATTTTTTATAACTGCTTATCTTACACTCAGAGCATGTGAAACACCAGGATGGATATATTATGAACAGATTAAACGAATGCATGAGTTATGAACCATAACCAGCAGATGGCGCTTCAGTGACGCGCAAGAAACAAAAGCGATCGATTGATTACAGATCGATATCAAAGCAATAACTACAGTATGATATTCAGATGTACAGTTATACTAAAAATAGTCAATAATTTAGCAAAAAAGCTGAATTTATAAAAAATAAAACAATGCAATATTCAGCTCTTTTTGCTTTTATTTATAAAGTATTATATATTTACTTAATAAAACATAATATATTTTGTATTTATTATTTAAAAATGTAATTAAAATAAATATGCAGATTTAGTCATACACGAAATTTTAACTTCTAACATTGCAAAACAAAAAAATCATATTGATATTCAGATGTATATTATATATTATATTGTATTTTTAATGTTTGTTTGATGCTCGCGAAGCACTTTGAGTTGCGTTCCAAGTATTACAAGTGCTATACAAATAAATCATAATGATAATAATTATTATTAATGCTATAGAATATAAATATGCAAACGGTGTATTATTTATTGACTGCATAAATAAACTTCCACTTATTCAAGTTGCTGTCTTAGTGTTTAATTAATTGACCGTGCAAGTAATATTATATAAAACTGATTACATATATATTAAATTAAACAGAAAAATTGCGTTGTATTTTATTGAGCTTGAAAATAAATATGATAAATATCAATATGTTGCTGATAATGATTAGATATCCTCAATGAGAATGATACGCTACTTTATCTGTTTTAGCATTTTGTATTTATGGATTTATTTTTATTATTTATTATTTTTTGCAATGTTTGCATTCTCTGAAGAAACGCAGTTGCGTCGTTAGGGCGTTGCTAACGGCCCAGTCCTCTAGATATGTCTCTGTGTTCTGGTCCAGCAGGTGGAAATGATCAGTTAGTATAATAACAGCATGATTTGAGGAATCATTGATTTGATCAAATCATAAGCGACACTATTGTAACCAGCTACCTTAGTAACGCGCGCTATGCCTGCGCTTGATGATGGCGTGCGCGTGACCTCACAGTTCCCTACAGCTGTGTGTGTGTGTGTTGTGTGTGTGTGTGTGTGTGTGTGTGTGTGTGTGTGTGTGTGTGTGTGTGTGTGTGTGTGACACAGAGAGACAGCAGCAGTGCAGACGCGCTCCGTCGCGCTCATGTCTCGAGCCGTTCTCCGAACATTACTATGACCATATGCGTGCCAAGTTGACTCGCGCGACCCGCGCGTCGACGACAGCGTTGCGTACCACAGGGAAACATGGACGAGTCGTCTTTGCTGGATCTGCTGGAGTGTTCTGTGTGTCTGGAGCGGCTGGACACCAGCGCTAAAGTGCTGCCCTGTCAGCACACCTTCTGCCGCCGCTGCCTGGAGAACATCGTGAGCTCCAGACACGAGCTGCGCTGCCCAGAGTGCCGCATCCTGGTGGGCTGCGCAGTGGACGATCTGCCCGCGAACATCCTCCTGGTGCGGCTTCTGGACGGGATTAAACAGCGTCCGCGGAACGGAGGAGGGAGAGCGGCGCTGGCCGGATGCGCGGCCGGGGGATCGGCTTCGAACGCGGGGACAGCGGTGCGGGATCTGCCCGTCGCCACGCGGAGCTCCCCGGTCAAGGTTTGTACGCTTCTTCTGCTTTTGCTGGATTGTGTTTGACATCGCTTCCAGATGCTTCAGATCTCGAGTTTATATATTTGCACAAAACCAGTCATAAGGGCCATTTTTTGCCACTTCTGAATACATAGATTTCCATTGATGTATGGTTTGGACAATATTTGAAAATCTGGAATCTGAGGGTGCAAAAACATCTAAATATTGAGAAAATCATCTTTAAAGTTGTTCAAATGAAGTTCTTAGCAATGCATATTACTAATCAAAAATTAAGTTTTGATATATTTACAGTAGGAAATTGACAAAATATCTTCATGGAACATGATATTTACGTAATATCCTAATGATTTTTGGCATAAACGAAAAAAATATAATTTTGAGCCATACAATGTATTGTTGTCTATTGCTACAAATATACCTGTGCTGCTTATGACTGCTTCTGTGCTCCAGGGTCACATATGAAAGCATCAAAACACACAGTTTGTGAGAGAAGGTTTTGGTGCTGTCAGTGTTTGGTGACGTCACTGCAGTGTATTTCTCACATCTGAGATCAGACAGAGATGCTCAAGACATTGCATGAAGCGGTGTAAACATGAGCATAATGGAGAAATATGAGCTGTTTGTGATGCATTGCTGTTGTTTTCTCTATATGCATCTTCAAGAGTTTTTGTGAAGGAAATCGAAAGGCTTTGCTTCAATGCTAGTTTAGAAATGTGTCTCTCGTGAATGGGTGCATTAGAGTATGATAACAAAATCCAGCCAGTTAATAATCCATAACTCTTCCTCAGTGTGTTTGTCGTCTCTCACATCAAATCCAGATTGTGTTTAGATCTGTTTTTGGCATCTGCGTTTATTTCTCTCCTGATTCACACCAGAACACTTTTTCTCTGAGGAAGAGTTATTATGGACTCGTATTGGAGTTAAAAACATCTTAATGCCGGATTAGTTTCAGCTTTTGTCTTCTCAACATGTTAACTGATGGACTGGAGTGCTGTTTAGACTCTCATTCTGACGGCACCCATTCAGCATCTTGTCATTTTTGGGTGAACTGTTCCTTTAATGGATGAATTGTTGTGACTAGTGAATGAAACGCATTATCAAGTGTGCATGTGTTCTCCTTCAGTAGTGTTTATGTAAAATTAAATATGCTCTTTTGCATGTTATGTGGTGATTTAATAATGTTTAACCCCCCCAATGATGATATGACTGGCTGTTGCTATAGTGACTATAGTATAAGTTTCTCGAGTCACGCTGCTATTGTTGTGTTTGAAGCGGTCAGGACTCACTGAAGTGATGGACTGATGTTATATCGTGTGATAATAACACGCTTCACATTCATACTTACAGAACAGCCTGTAGTCTATTTGATACACAGATGCAATCTGCTGATTAGCTGAATTAATTTAAACACATGTTCCACTGGGCTGAGAGCACAAGCACTTATTACCAGCTGCTAAATTATCAGAAATATGTCATTAGCAACTATGCATGGAGCATTGGATGTGAATGACGGGTTCAGATTCGATGAGCGTATGATTCATATAACGAGGTGTATTTTCTGGTTCATATTGATGCTGTGGATACAGACATGCTGAAGTCTGATATCTAGGACATGAAAGTCTTTCACAAGTCTTAAAGCTCTATTAGATGCAAAAATAAGAATTTCCCATAACATCGGCATGAAAAATTAACCCCAAAAAGCTTTGTTATACACATTTCCGCTCAGCTTTACTTGATTCTCCATCAATCATGTTTTAGTCTCAAATCTGATCATTGTGTGTGTGTGTGTGTGTGTGTGTGTGTGTGTGTGTGTGTGTGTGTGTGTGTGTGTGTGTGTGTGTGTGTGTGTGTGAGTGTGTGTGTGTGTGTGTGTGTGTGTGTGTGTGTGTGTGTGTGTGTGTGTGAGTGTGTGTGTGTGTGTGTGTGTGTGTGTGTGTGTGTGTGTGTGTGTGTGTGTGAAGTGACTGTGTGTTGTGTGTGTGTGTGTGTGTGTGTGTGTGTGAGTGTGTGTGTGTGTGTGTGAGTGTGTGTGTGTGTGTGACTGTGTGTGTGTGTGTGGTGTGGTGTGTGTGTGTGTGTGTGTGTGTGTTGTGAGTGTGTGTGTGTGAGTGACTGTGTGTGTGTGTGTGTGTGTGTGTGTGTGTGTGTGTGTGAGTGAGTGTGTGGTGTGTGTGTGTGTGTGTGTGTGTGTGTGTGAGTGACTGTGTGTGTGTGTGTGTGTGTGTGTGAGTGACTGTGTGTGTGTGTGTGTGTGTGTGTGTGTGTCTGTGTGTGTGTGTGTGTGTGTGTGTGTGTGTGTGAGTGTGAGTGTGTATATGTATGTGTGTGTATGTGTGTCTGTGTGTGAGTGACTGTGTGTGGATCATTTACATCTCAGACACATTATTGGAGATGATATTTAGATAATTTACTGTCAGTATCAGTTATAAACATCTCATTTATTTACATTACAAGCAGAATCTCATCATAGAGAAATCAGCTTATGCTGCAAATTGCATGTTTTTGCTCCGTTTAAGAATAAGTGGTCTGTCCAGGTGTGTTTAATCCATCAGTGAGGTGAGATAAAGGTCCTTTTGTTCTGACCGGGTCACTGATGTCCATTACCTGCGTTAGACCAGACTTTCAGTAACACCTTACATGAAGCCTTTGTGTGCGATGCATTATAAAGGTATTCATAATGTACTTTCTAATGCATTTGATCATTTCATAAATAAATGTAACCAAAGTTAAAGTGCGTTATAATATTTGCATATCATCTGAAATTGGTTGTTTGTCTTGTGTTTCAATGTAACAATGAATAGCGTATATTATATCAATGCTTTGTGATTATTCATGAGATCACACCATGCATTATAAGGTGCATTAAAAGGCATAATTAATGCATTAAAATACTTTTGTGAAGCGTTATAGGCTATAGACTGAAAAATATTGGTGTATAATGTAAACTATTTTCACATTGCTAGTAAAATTGTGTACATTTTCACAAATAATTACATAGAAAGGCATTGAATCAAACATGACATTTTGAAGTTGAAAGGCTGAAATAATGTTCTTGTAAAACACATACGATAATATTCATTTATAGCATATAAAAAAATCTTGGAAACGTAAAAAAGCTGAAATGTTGAATACAATAATTTTTCCTAATAAATTTTGGTTTTGTATTTTTATGTGGTTTTGTTATTTTTTTTAAATATAATAATATTTCTATTTAGCTTTAATATTTTTTTATTTAAATTCTAGTTTGATTAATTTTAGTGTTTCGTTTATTTTTGTTGCCAAGGCAACATTTTTATTTCAAATTTTAAAATGAAATTTAAAAGTTTATTCTAATATATTTTTCTAATTTTTTTATTTCTAATTTAAAATTAAAGTTTATTCTAATATATTTTTTATAACATTTTTTTTTCTAATTTTAAAATTAAAGTGTATTCTAATATATTTTTTTTATTTCAAATTTTTAAATTAAAGTTTATTCTAGTATATTTTTATTACATTTTTTATTTATAATTTTAAAATTAAAGTTTATTCTAATATATGTTTTATAAAAAATATTTCTAATTTTAAAATTAAAGTTTATTCTAATATATATATATATATAATAATTTTTTTTTCCTTTTTTTTCGGAATTTAAAAAATTGAAGTTTATTTCTAATATAAAAAATTATTACTGAAGTTTTTCAAATTTGATGTGCTTTAGTAATTTCTATTTAGCTTTAATTTGTCTTTAACTTTTCAGAAATTGGTTTTATCTCCTCTAATGTTCGTAGTGCAGTAATATTGGATTTTATTTTTAGAAAGACCGAAATCATATTTTCATGTAAAACGTATTCTATTAATCTTAGTTTTATTTACAACTTTGAATAATATTTTCTTTAGAGTATATAAAAGCCTCAAGTGTTTTTGTAATGTTTGTGATTGTTATTATTATCGGTGTTATCGGCAAGGCATATCGGCCGATGTTTTCATTTTAAGGCTTTATGACGCGATCGACTGACGTGCTTTATTGTATAGTTTACAGCATTAGAGGAGATATTTTGACTGTCCATATATCCAAATGAATCAATATTGAATCGAATCCGGATCACAAGCGTATGAATGGTTTGGTGGCACAGTCTAGTCCGAGTGGTTGACTGGTTTAACTGGAAACCAGACCCGTGTAATAACTGGACTGGACTCTTGTGTTTTCTGTTGTTCTGATGCGCTCGTGTGTTTAATCTGCCGTCTGTCAAATCATCACAGCTCTCTGGAGCTCTACAGATAGCAGGTTTCTGTCTGGATTTGCTCATCTACTGTACTCTCAATTAAATTCATAATTAACTGCATCATGTATGAGTTACTAGTGATCATTCAAACATCTGGAGTCTATTAAATTGACCTGCGTTTTCTGCATCAAACTCACTTATTTACACTAGTTTGACTGCATTCATGAGTAAAGCACGACTGAAATATGAACTGAATTATGCATATATATAATATATATATATATATATATAGTTTAACTCTGGCAAAATATATGTATATACTTTGTCTGTGTGTATATATATATATATATATACACAGTGGTAGCCAAAATGATTAGAACACTAGCAGCGACTGTGTGCTTTATATTAATAATCAAACAAATACTCGTGTAACAGTAAATAGTATCCGTGTTGCTCTTAAAGAGACAGCGCACTATATTCCTGCAGCGACTGTGTGCTTTATATTAATAATCAAGCAAATACTTGTGTTACAGTAAATAGGATCCGTGGGGTTCTTAAAGAGACAGCGCACTATATTCCTGCAGTGACTGTGTGCTTTATATTAATAATCAAACAAATACTTGTGTAACAGTAAATAGGATCCGTGTGGCTCTTAAAGAGACAGCGCACTATATTCCTGCAGCGACTGTGTGCTTTATATTAATAATCAAGCAAATACTTGTGTTACAGTAAATAGTATCCGTGTTGCTCTTAAAGAGACAGCGCACTATATTCCTGCAGCGACTGTGTGCTTTATATTAATAATCAAGCAAATAACTCGTGTAACAGTAAATAGTATCCGTGTTGCGGCTCTTATCTTTAAGAGACAGCGCACTATATATTCCTGCAGCGACTGTGTGCTTTATATTAATAATCAAGCAAATACTTGTGTAACAGTAAATAGGATCCGTGTGGCTCTTAAAGAGACAGCGCACTATATTCCTGCAGTGACTGTGTGCTTTATATTAATAATCAAGCAAATACTTGTGTTACAGTAAATAGGATCCGTGTGCGGCTCTTAAAGAGACAGCGCACTATATTCCTGCAGCGACTGTGTGCTTTATATTAATAATCATACATATACTTGTGTTACAGTAAATAGGATCCGTGCGGCTCTTAAAGAGACAGCGCACTATATTCCTGCAGCGACTGTGTGCTTTATATTAATAATCAAACAAACACTTGTGTAACAGTAAATAGGATCCGTGTGGCTCTTAAAGAGACAGCGCACTATATTCCTGCAGCGACTGTGTGCTTTATATTAATTATCAAATGGCTCTTAAAGAGCACACTATTAAAGCTATTTATAAAGCTAATTCTAAACCTATAATAGTATAAAAATACTAAAATAATTACAGCAGCAGTATCGTTTGTTTCTCAGAAAGGCTGTTGTTTATTATTTTTGTTTGTTGTTGTTTATTGTTTGTTTGGTAGTTTGTTGTGTATTTTTACTGTCATTGAAAGTTTATTTCCTTAAATCTTGCATTTTCAAGGAAAATCACTGTTAAAAATGACATTTTATTTTATTTTATTTTTTTATAAAGGTTAATAAAGCAGAGGAGGAAGTACTCCTCACCTGATCTCAATATTAATCAAAATAATCGTGATTTTTTTTCCCATAATCGAGCAGCCCTGATCTCCAGCAGCAGCTGCACAAGTCTATGTTATTAGTTTTCTGAGCTTGTCTCTGAAATAATCAGCACGTTTAAGTTTCTTATCCACACATTTCAACCATAAATTGTTGTTTTATGTTCAGCTGTTGCATCATAATTGAGCCAAAAAGTAAACTCAAGAAAGGATTCTGAAGACAAAGACTAATATGAGCAGGACTCGGCATGCATCTGCTGTGATGTGAAGCGCTTGTATGCTGCAGTAATCAGCGCTGCGAGTGTGTTTGTACAGTATGTGATGTGAGAGCCGCTCTATCAGCTCTTTACAGCTGTTCCTGAGAGTCTGGCTTAATTTAATGCAGTAAAAGCCTCCTTTGTCTCCAGTGACGCGGGGGTCTATGGACAGTGAAGGCTTGAGCAGGATTCACATCATTCTGCTTAATGAGTGTTTGGCTTGTTTACATTGCACCGGTAAAACAGTATTAGTATATTAGGATTATTGTTATTATTATATTTATTTATTTTAATATGTAGCATTTATTTATTTATTAAATATATATATATAATATTTTATATTATTTAATATTTATTATTTCAATATTATTATTATTATTATCATCATTATTATGTATTTTAATGTATAACATTGTTTATTTAATGTTATTATTTTATTGTTAATATAAATTTATTAAAGTTTTATTAATAATAAAATAATAATAATATACAAAATAAACAATGCTACACATTAAAATAAATAAATAATAATAATATAATACAATTTAAATAATACATATTAAATAAATAACGCTACATATTAAAGTAAATATTATATATATATATATATTATAATTTTCTGTAAAATTGTGTTCTGTGTGGGATTGATGTAATTGTGTTTAACGAGTGTTTGGCTCGTCTGTCCGTGAGCTCATCTATAACGAGCGTTTGATGCCATCATTTGTCTTCTTTAGGATGAAGAAAACGTATAAACAGACTTATAGATGTCTTCAGTATGACACTTCTCTGATTGAATTGAAAACTGAGATCTTTTAATTTATTAAAGTTTTTCTCAGTCTCTTTGGTGCATTTCTCAAAACAATTTGTACAAACAGCACCACACAAAAGATTACCTGCAAAAGCCTGCAACTTACTCAAAATCTTTAGTTCATATCTCAAAAGTAAGTATGTAAGTATGCCAATGAAAATATCAGTGCCATCAGAATTAAATGTGCCATTGTTCACAAACACATCAAAATGTTTAGTCATGTTGTCAATATAACACTGCACTGTTACCTGCTTTAAATTATGGCAACAGTTTGGATCACAGTTACTGTGCTGAAATACAGAAGGCTGACACTTCTTATGTATGCTATATATCTTTCAAAGTACAA
>JAPDDN010000522.1:0-50000 GCA_027422405.1 Ptychobarbus kaznakovi
AAAGTCTTGCTAGATTAGTCGAATTATGAGAATTTGATAACATTTTTTTTTACAAAAACATTAAAAACAGCAGCAATATGCGCACACAAAAAGTGTTGCTAGATTAGTCGATAGTGAGAATTGGTCTAAAATATTTTTTTACGAAAAACATTAAAAACAACAACACGCACACACAAATAGTGTTGCTAGATTAGTCGATAGTGAGAATTGGTCTAAAACATTTTTTTTACAAAAAATAAATAAAAACAACAATATGCCCACACAAAAAGTGTTGCTAGATTAGTCGATAGTGAAAATTGGTCTAAAACACTTTTTTACAAAAACATAAAAAAAACACGCGCACACAAAAAGTGTTGCTAGATTAATCGATAGTGAGAATTTGTCAAAAAACGATTAATACAATAACCCGCAGACACAAAAAGTGTTGCTAGTTTAGTCGATAGTGAGAATTTGTCTAATTTTTTTTTTTTTTACAAAAACATTAAAAAACAACAATACGCCCACACAAAAAGTGTTGCTAGATCAGTCGATAGTGAGAATTTGTCTAAAAAAATGTTTTTACAAAAATATTAAAAAAACAACAATATGCGCAAACAAAAAGTGTTGCTAGATTATTTGATAGTGAGAATTGGTCTAAAACATTTTTTTTACAAAAACATTAAAAAACAACAATATGCCCACACAAAAAGTGTTGCTAGTTTAGTCGATAGTGAGAATCTGTCTAATAATTTTTTTTTTACAAAAACATTAAAAAACAACAATGTGCGCACACAAAAAGTGTTTGCTAGATTAGTCGATAGTGAGAATTGGTCTAAAACATTTTTTTTACAAAAACATAAAAAAACGCGTTCACAAAAAGTATTGCTAGATTAGTCGATAGTGAGAATTTGTCAAAAAAAAGCGAAACCAAAAAATAACCTACTACACGCACACACAAAAAGGGTTGCTAGATTAGTCGAAAGTGAAAATTTGTCAAAAAAACAATTAATAAAATAACACGCACACACAAAATGTGTTGCTAGTTTAGTCGATAGTGAGAATTTGTCTAAAGTTAAATTTTTTTACAAAAACATTAAAAAACAACAATACGCCCACTCAAAAAGTGTTGCTAGATTAGTCGATAGTGAAAATTTGTCTAAAAAAATGTTTTTACAAAAATATTAAACAACAACAATAAGCGCAAACAAAAAGTGTTGCTAGATTATTTGATAGTGAGAATTGGTCTAAAACAGTTTTTTACAAAAACATTAAAAAACAACAATATGCGCACAGAAATAGTGTTGCTAGATTAGTCGACAGTGAGAATTGGTCTAAAACATTTTTTTACAAAAACATAAAAAAAAAACGCGCACACAAAAAGTATTGCTAGATTAGTCGATAGTGAGAATTTGTCAAAAACATTTTTTTAAAACATTAAGAAACAACAACACGCGCACAAAAAAAGTGTTGCTAGATTGGTCGATAATGAGAATTTGTCAAAAAAAAAAGCTAAACCAAAAAATAACCTACTACACGCACACACATAAGGTATTGCTAGATTAGTCGATAGTGAAAATTTGTCTAAAAATTTTTTTTTTTACAAAAACATTAAAAAACAACAATACGCCCACACAAAAAGTGTTGCTAGATCAGTCGATAGTGAGAATTTGTCTAAAAAAATGTTTTACAAAAATATTAAAAAACAACAATATGCGCAAACAAAAAGTGTTGCTAGATTATTTGATAGTGAGAATTGGTCTAAAACATTTTTTTTACAAAAACATTAAAACACAACAATATGCCCACACAAAAAGTGTTGCTAGTTTAGTCGATAGTGAGAATCTGTCTAAAAAATTTTTTTTTACAAAAACATTAAAAAACAACAATATGCCCACACAAAAAGTGTTGCTAGATTAGTCGATAGTGAGAATTTGGTCTAACATGATCTGTTTTTCAAAAACACTAAAAAAAACAACAATATTACAACACAAAGGGTATTGCTAGATTTAGTCGATAGTGAGAATTAGTATAAAAAAACAAAAACAAAAAAATACAGCCTGCACACACATAAAAAGTGTTGCTCGATAAGTCGATAGTGAGAATTATGCTAAAATTGTTTTTTTTACAAAAACATTATAAAAAACAACAATACGCCCACCACACAAGTGTTGCTAGGTTAGTCGATAGCGAGAAATGGTCAAAAAAATGAAAACTACAATTAAGTAAATAAAAAAATTTACAATACGCGCACACAAAAAAGTGTTGCTAGATTAGTCGATAGTGAGAATTTGTCTTAAAACATTTTTTTTACAAAAATCAAAAAAAACAACAAAAACCGCGCACACAAATAGTGTTGCTAAGATTAGTCGATAGTGAGAATTTGTCTATATTTCTTTTTTTACAAAAACATTAAAAAACAACAATATGCACACACAAAAAGTGTTGCTAGTTATTTGATAGTGAGGAATTGGTCTAAAACATTTTTTTACATAAACATAAAAAACAAACAATATGCCCACACAAAAAGTGTTGCTTCATGAGTCGATATGTGCAATTGGTCTAAAGAATTTTTTTTATACAAATATTAAAAAACAAACATTATGCGCACACAAAAAATAGTGTTTGCTAGATTAGTCGACAGTGAGAATTGGTCTAAAAAACATTTTTTTACAAAAACATTAAAAAAAAAACGCGCACACAAAAAGTATTGCTAGATTAGTCATAGTGAGAATTTGTCAAAACACATTTATTTTTAAAACATAAGAAAACAACAACACGCGCACAAAAAAAGTGTTGCCCAGAATAGTCGATAGTGAGAATTTGTCAAAAAAAGCTAAACCAAAAAATAACCTACTACACGCACACACAAATAGTGTTGCTAGATTAGTTCGATAGTGAGAATTTGTCTAATTTTTTTTTTTACAATAACATTACAAAACAACAATATGCCACACAAAAAGGTGTTGCCTAGATTATTTGATATTGAGAATTGGTCTAAAACCATTTTTTTTACAAAAAATAAAAAACAACAATATGCCCACACACAAAGTGTTGCTACATTTAGCCGATAGTGAAAATTGGTCTAAAGATTTTTTTTAATACAAATATTAAAAAACAACAATATGCGCACACACAAAAAAGTGTTTGCTAGATTAGTTGACAGTGAGAATTGGTCTAAAACATTTTTTTACAAAAACATAAAAAAAAAAAACGCGTACACAAAAAGTATTGCTAGATTAGTCGATAGTGAGAATTTGTCAAAAACTTTTTTTTAAAAAACATTAAGAAACAACAACACGCGCACAAAAAAAGTGTTGCTATATTGGTCGATAGTGAGAATTTGTCAAAAAAAAGCTAAACCAAAAAATATACCTACTACACGCACAAACAAAAAGTGTTGCTAGATTAGTCGATAGTGATAATTACTTTTAAACATTTTTCTTTACAAAAAACATTAAAAAACAACAATAAGCCCACACAAAAAGTGTTGCTAGATTTAGTTGAAAGTGAAAAATTTGTCAAAAAACAATTCATAAAATAACACGCACACACAAAAAGTGTTGCTAGTTTAGTCGATAGTGAGAATTTGTCTAAAAAACTACAACACGCACACACTAAAAGTGTGGCTAGATTAGTTGATAGTGAGAATTTGTCTAAAAAAACTACAACACGCACACACAAAAAGTGTTGCTAGATTAGTCGATAGTGAGAATTTGTCTAAAAAAATGTTTTTACAAAAATATTAAAAAACAACAATATGCCCACAACAAAAAGTGTTGCTACATTAGTCGATAGTGAAAATTGGTCCTAAAGATTTTTTTTTATACAAATATAAAAAACAACAATATGCGCACAAAAAAAAGTGTTTGCTAGATTAGTCGACAGTGAGAATTGGTCTAAAACATTTTTTACAAAAACAAAAAAAAAAAAACGCGCACACAAAAAGTGTTGCTAGATTAGTCGATAGTGAGAATTTGTCAAAAACATTTTTTTTTAAAACATTAAAAAACAACAACACGCGCACAAAAAGTGTTGCTAGATTAGTCGATAGTGAGAATTTGTCAAAAAAAAAGCTAAACCAAAAAATAACCTACTACACGCACACACAAAATAGTGTTGCTAGATTAGTCGATAGTGAGAATTTGTCTAAATTTTTTTTTTACAAAAACATTACAAAACAACAATATGCCCACACAAAAAGTGTTGCTAGATTAGTCGATATTGAGAATTGGTCTAAAACATTTTTTTTACAAAAACATTAAAAAACAACAATATGCCCACACAAAAAGTGTTGCTAGATTAGTCGATAGTGAAAATTGGTCTAAAGATTTTTTTTAATACAAATATTAAAAAACAACAATATGCGCAACACAAAAAGTGTTTGCTAGATTAGTTGACAGTGAGATTGGTCTAAAAACTTTTTTTACAAAAACATAAAAAAAAACGCGTACACAAAAAGTATTGCTAGATTAGTCGATAGTGAGAATTTGTCAAAAACTTTTTTTTTTAAAACATAAAGAAACAACAACACGCGACACAAAAAAGTGTTGCTATATTGGTCGATAGTGAGAATTTGTCAAAAAAAGCTAAACCAAAAAATAACCTACTACCACGCACACAAAAAAGTGTTGCTAGATTAGTCGATAGTGATAATTACTTTAAACATTTTTCTTTACCAAAAACATTAAAAAACAACAATAAGCCCACACAAAAAGTGTTGCTAGATTAGTTGAAAGTGAAAATTTGTCAAAAAAACAATTCATAAAATAACACGCACACAAAAAGTTGTGCTAGTTTAGTCGATAGTGAGAATTTGTCTAAAAAACTACAACACGCACACACTAAAAGTGTTGCTAGATTAGTTGATAGTGAGAATTTGTCTAAAAAACTACAACACGCACACACTAAAAGTGTTGCTAGATTAGTCGATAGTGAGAATTGGTCTAAAAAATGTTTTTTACAAAATATTAAAAAACAACAATATGCGCACACAAAAAGTGTTGCTAGATTAGTCGATAGTGAGAATTTGACTATTTTTTTTTTTACAAAAGCATTAAAAAACAGCAATATGCGCACACAAAAAGTGTTGCTAGATTAGTCGATAGTGAGAATTGGTCTAAAATATTTTTTTACAAAAACATTAAAAACAACAACACGCACACACAAATAGTGTTGCTAGATTAGTCGATAGTGAGAATTGGTCTAAAACATTTTTTAAAAAAAAAATAAAAACAACAACACGCGCAAACAAAAAGTGTTGCTAGATTAGTCGATAGTGAGAATTGGTCTAAAACATTTTTTACAAAAGCATTAAAAAACAACAATATGCGCACACAAAAAGTGTTGCTAGATTAGTCGATAGTGAGAATTGGTCTAAAGCATTTTTTTTACAAAAACATTAAAAAAACACGCGCACACAAAAAGTGTTGCTAGATTAGTCGATAGTGAGAATTTGTCAAAAAAATTTACATTAAAAAACAACAACACGCGCACACAAAAAGTGTTGCTAGATTAGTCGAAAGTGAAAATTTGTCAAAAAACGATTAATACAATAACCCGCACACACACAAAGTGTTGCTAGTTTAGTCGATAGTGAGAATTTGTCTAAAATATTTTTTTTACAAAAACATTAAAAAACAACAATACGCCCACACAAAAAGTGTTGCTAGATCAGTCGATAGTGAGAATTTGTCAAAAAAATGATTAATACAATAACACGCACACACAAAAAGTGTTGCCAGATTATTTAATAGTGAGAATTGGTCTAAAAAATTTTTTTACAAAAACATTAAAAAAAACAACATATGCCCACACAAAAAAGTGTTTGCTAGTTTAGTCGATAGTGAGAATCTGTCTAAAATTTAATTTTTTTTTAAACATTAAGAAACAACAACACGCGCACAAAAAAAGTGTTGCCAGATTAGTCGATAGTGAGAATTTGTCCAAAAAAAAAGCTAAACCAAAGAATAACCTACTACACGCACACACAATTAGTGTTGCTAGATTAGTCGATAGTGAGAATTTGTCTAAGTTTTTTTTTTACAAAAACATTATAAAAAACAACAATGTGCGCACACAAAAAGTGTTTGCTAGATTAGTCGATAGTGAGAATTGGTCTAACATGTTCTGTTTTACAAAAACACTAAAAAACAACAATATTTCCACACACAAAGTATTGCTAGATTAGTCGATAGTGAGAATTAGTATAAAAAACAAAAACAAAAAAAACAGCATGCACACACAAAAGTGTTGCTCGATAAGTCGATAGTGAGAATTATGCTAAAATTGTTTTTGTTTTTTTTTACAAAAACATTAAAAAACAACAATACGCCCACACACAAGTGTTGCTAGGTTAGTCGATAGCGAGAAATGGTCAAAAAAATGAAAAAAAATAATTAAATAATAAAATACAATACGCGCACACAAAGAGTGTTGCTAGATTAGTCGATAGTGAGAATTTGTCTAAAACATTTTTTTTTAAAGAAACAACAACACGCACACACAAAAAGTGTTGCTAGATAGTGAGAATTGGTCTGAAATTTTGTTTTTACAAAAACATTAAAAAACAACAATACGTGCACATAGAGTGTTGCTAGATAGTGAGAATTGGTCTAAAAACATTTTTTTACAAAAACATTAAAAAACAACAATACGCGCACACAAAGAGTGTTGCTAGATTAGTCGATAGTGAGAATTGGTCTAAAAATTTTTTTTTACAAAAACATTAAAAAACAACAATACGCGCACACAAAAAGAGTGTTGCTAGATTAGTCGATAGTGAGAATTGGTCTAAAACATTTTTTTACAAAAACATAAAAAAAAAACGCGCACACAAAAAGTATTGCTAGATTAGTCGATAGTGAGAATTTGTCAAAACATTTATTTTTAAAACAATAAGAAACAACAACACGCGCACAAAAAAAGTGTTGCCAGAATAGTCGATAGTGAGAATTTGTCAAAAAAAAGCTAAACCAAAAATAACCTATAACGCACACACAAATAGTGTTGCTAGATTAGTCGATAGTGAGAATTTGTCTAATTTTTTTTTTTACAATAACATTACAAACAACAATATGCCCACACAAAAAGTGTTGCTAGATTATTTGATAGTGAGAATTGGTCTAAAACATTTTTTTTACAAAAACATTAAAAAACAACAATATGCCCACACAAAAAGTGTTGCTAGATTAGTCGATAGTGAAAATTGGTCTAAAGATTTTTTTTTATAAAAATATTAAAAAAACAACAATATGCGCACACAAAAAAGTGTTTGCTAGATTAGTTGACAGTGAGAATTGGTCTAAAACTTTTTTTTAAAAAAAACGCGTACACAAAAAGTATTGCTAGATTAGTCGATAGTGAGAATTTGTCAAAACTTTTTTTGTTAAAAAACATTAAGAAACAACAACACGCGCACAAAAAAAGTGTTGCTATATTGGTCGATAGTGAGAATTTGTCAAAAAAAAGCTAACCAAAAAATAACCTACTACACGCACACACAAAAAGTGTTGCTAGATTAGTCGATAGTGATAATTACTTTAAAACATTTTTTTTTACAAAAACATTAAAAAACAACAATAAGCCCACACAAAAAGTGTTGCTAGATTAGTTGAAAGTGAAAATTTGTCAAAAAACAATTCATAAAATAACACGCACACACAAAAAGTGTTGCTAGTTTAGTCGATAGTGAGAATTTGTCTAAAAAACTACAACACGCACACACTAAAAGTGTTGCTAGATTAGTTGATAGTGAGAATTTGTCTAAAAAACTACAACACGCACACACTAAAAGTGTTGCTAGATTAGTCGATAGTGAGAATTGGTCTAAAAAAATGTTTTTACAAAAATATTAAAAAACAACAATATGCCCACACAAAAAGTGTTGCTACATTAGTCGATAGTGAAAATTGGTCTAAAGATTTTTTTTTATACAAATATTAAAAAACAACAATATGCGCACACAAAAAAAGTGTTGCTAGATTAGTCGATAGTGAGAATTGGTCTAAAACATTTTTTTACAAAAACATTAAAAAAAAAAAACGCGCACACAAAAAGTGTTGCTAGATTAGTCGATAGTGAGAATTTGTCAAAAACATTTATTTTAAAACATTAAAAAACAACAACACGCGCACAAAAAAAGTGTTGCTAGATTAGTCGATAGTGAGAATTTGTCAAAAAAAAGCGAAACCAAAAAATAACCTACTACACGCACACACAAAAAGTGTTGCTAGATTAGTCGATAGTGAGAATTTGTCTAATTTTTTTTTTTACAAAAACATTACAAAACAACAATATGCCCACACAAAAAGTGTTGCTAGATTATTTGATAGTGAGAATTGGTCTAAAACATTTTTTTTACAAAAACATTAAAAAACAACAATATGCCCACACAAAAAGTGTTGCTATATTAGTCGATAGTGAAAATTGGTCTAAAGATTTTTTTTAATAAAAATATTAAAAACAACAATATGCGCACACAAAAAAGTGTTTGCTAGATTAGTTGACAGTGAGAATTGGTCTAAAACATTTTTTTACAAAAAATAAAAAAAAACGCGCACACAAAAAGTGTTGCTAGATTAGTCGATAGTGAGAATTTGTCAAAAACTTTTTTTTTTAAAACATTAAAAAACAACAACACGCGCACAAAAAAGTGTTGCTAGATTAGTCGATAGTGAGAATTTGTCAAAAAAAGCTAAACCAAAAAATAACCTACTACACGCACACACAAAAAGTGTTGCTAGATTAGTCGATAGTGAGAATTACTCTAAACATTTTTCTTTACAAAAACATTAAAAAACAACAATAAGCCCACACAAAAAGTGTTGCTAGATTAGTTGAAAGTGAAAATTTGTCAAAAAACAATTCATAAAATAACACGCACACACAAAAAGTGTTGCTAGTTTAGTCGATAGTGAGAATTTGTCTAAAAAACTACAACACGCACACACTAAAAGTGTTGCTAGATTAGTTGATAGTGAGAATTTGTCTAAAAAACTACAACACGCACACACTAAAAGTGTTGCTAGATTAGTCGATAGTGAGAATTGGTCTAAAAAAATGTTTTTACAAAAATATTAAAAAACAACAATATGCGCACACAAAAAGTGTTGCTAGATTAGTCGATAGTGAGAATTTGACTATTTTTTTTTTTTACAAAAGCATTAAAAAACAGCAATATGCGCACACAAAAAGTGTTGCTAGATTAGTCGATAGTGAGAATTGGTCTAAAATATTTTTTTACAAAAACATTAAAAAACAACAATATGCGCACACAAAAAGTGTTGCTAGATTAGTCGATAGTGAGAATTGGTCTAAAACATTTTTTTACAAAAACATTAAAAAAACACGCGCACACAAAAAGTGTTGCTAGATTAGTCGATAGTGAGAATTTGTCACAAAAAAATTTACATTAAAAAACAACAACACGCGCACACAAAAAGTGTTGCTAGATTAGTCGAAAGTGAAAATTTGTCAAAAAACGATTAATACAATAACACGCACACACAAAAAGTGTTGCTAGTTTAGTCGATAGTGAGAATTTGTCTAAAATTATTTTTTTTACAAAAACATTAAAAAACAACAATATGCCCACACAAAAAGTGTTGCTAGATTAGTCGAAAGTGAAAATTTGTCAAAAAACGATTAATACAATAACACGCACACACAAAAAGTGTTGCTAGATTATTTGATAGTGAGAATTGGTCTAAAAATTTTTTTTACAAAAACATTAAAAAACAACAATATGCCCACACAAAAAAGTGTTGCTAGTTTAGTCGATAGTGAGAATCTGTCTAAAATTTATTTTTTTTTAAACATTAAGAAACAACAACACGCGCACAAAAAAAGTGTTGCCAGATTAGTCGATAGTGAGAATTTGTCCAAAAAAAAAGCTAAACCAAAGAATAACCTACTACACGCACACACAAATAGTGTTGCTAGATTAGTCGATAGTGAGAATTTGTCTAAGTTTTTTTTTTTACAAAAACATTAAAAAACAACAATGTGCGCACACAAAAAGTGTTTGCTAGATTAGTCGATAGTGAGAATTGGTCTAACATGTTCTGTTTTACAAAAACACTAAAAAACAACAATATTCCCACACACAAAGTATTGCTAGATTAGTCGATAGTGAGAATTAGTATAAAAAACAAAAACAAAAAAAACAGCATGCACACACAAAAAGTGTTGCTCGATAAGTCGATAGTGAGAATTATGCTAAAATTGTTTTTTTTACAAAAACATTAAAAAACAACAATACGCCCACACACAAAGTGTTGCTAGGTTAGTCGATAGCGAGAAATGGTCAAAAAATGAAAAAAAATAATTAAATAAAAATACAATACGCGCACACAAAAAGTGTTGCTAGATTAGTCGATAGTGAGAATTTGTCTAAAACATTTTTTTTACAAAAAACATAAAAAAACAACAACACGCGCACACAAAAAGTGTTGCTAGATTAGTCGATAGTGAGAATTTGTCTAAATTTTTTTTTTTACAAAAACATTAAAAAACAACAATATGCCCACACAAAAAGTGTTGCTAGATTATTTGATAGTGAGAATTGGTCTAAAACATTTTTTTACAAAAACATTAAAAAACAACAATATGCCCACACAAAAAGTGTTGCTACATTAGTCGATAGTGAAAATTGGTCTAAAGATTTTTTTTTATACAAATATTAAAAAACAACAATATGCGCACACAAAAAGTGTTGCTAGATTAGTCGATAGTGAGAATTGGTCTAAAACATTTTTTTACAAAAACATAAAAAAAAAACGCGCACACAAAAAGTATTGCTAGATTAGTCGATAGTGAGAATTTGTCAAAAACATTTATTTTTAAAACATTAAGAAACAACAACACGCGCACAAAAAAAGTGTTGCTAGATTAGTCGATAGTGAGAATTTGTCAAAAAAAAAGCTAAACCAAAAAATAACCTACTACACGCACACACAAAAAGTGTTGCTAGATTAGTCGATAGTGAGAATTTGTCTAATTTTTTTTTTTACAAAAACATTAAAAAACAACAACACGCCCACACAAAAAGTGTTGCTAGATTAGTCGATAGTGAGAATTGGTCTAAAACATTTTTTTTACAAAAAAACATTAAAAAACAACAATATGCCCACACAAAAAGTGTTGCTAGATTAGTCGATAGTGAAAATTGGTCTAAAGATTTTTTTTAATACAAATATTAAAAAACAACAATATGCGCACACAAAAAAGTGTTTGCTAGATAAGTCGATAGTGAGAATTGGTCTAAAAAATTTTTTTACAAAAAAAAAAAAAACGCGCACACAAAAAGTATTGCTAGATTAGTCGATAGTGAGAATTTGTCAAAAACTTTTTTTTAAAAAACAATAAAAAACAACAACACGCGCACAAAAAAAGTGTTGCTAGATTAGTCGATAGTGAGAATTTGTCAAAAAAAAAAAGCGAAACCAAAAATAACCTACTACACGCACACACAAAAAGTGTTGCTAGATTAGTCGATAGTGAGAATTACTCTAAACATTTTTCTTTACAAAAACATTAAAAAACAACAATACGCCCACACAAAAAGTGTTGCTAGATTAGTTGAAAGTGAAAATTTGTCAAAAAAACAATTAATAAAATAACACGCACACACAAAAAGTGTTGCTAGTTTAGTCGATAGTGAGAATTTGTCTAAAAAACTACAACACGCACACACAAAAAGTGTTGCTAGATTAGTTGATAGTGAGAATTTGTCTAAAAAACTACAACACGCACACACTAAAAGTGTTGCTAGATTAGTCGATAGTGAGAATTGGTCTAAAAAAATGTTTTTACAAAAATATTAAAAAACAACAATATGCCCACACAAAAAGTGTTGCTACATTAGTCGATAGTGAAAATTGGTCTAAAGATTTTTTTTTATACAAATATTAAAAAACAACAATATGCGCACACAAAAAAAGTGTTTGCTAGATTAGTCGACAGTGAGAATTGGTCTAAAACATTTTTTTACAAAAACATTAAAAAAAAAACGCGCACACAAAAAGTATTGCTAGATTAGTCGATAGTGAGAATTTGTCAAAAACATTTATTTTTAAAACATTAAGAAACAACAACACGCGCACAAAAAAAGTGTTGCCAGAATAGTCGATAGTGAGAATTTGTCAAAAAAAAGCTAAACCAAAAAATAACCTACTACACGCACACACAAATAGTGTTGCTAGATTAGTCGATAGTGAGAATTTGTCTAATTTTTTTTTTTACAATAACATTACAAAACAACAATATGCCCACACAAAAAGTGTTGCTAGATTATTTGATATTGAGAATTGGTCTAAAACATTTTTTTTACAAAAACATTAAAAAACAACAATATGCCCACACAAAAAGTGTTGCTACATTAGTCGATAGTGAAAATTGGTCTAAAGATTTTTTTTAATACAAATATTAAAAAACAACAATATGCGCACACAAAAAGTGTTTGCTAGATTAGTCGATAGTGAGAATTGGTCTAAAAATTTTTTTTTACAAAAACATAAAAAAAACGCGCACACAAAAAGTATTGCTAGATTAGTCGATAGTGAGAATTTGTCAAAAACTTTTTTTTTAAACATTAAGAAACAACAACACGCGCACAAAAAAAGTGTTGCTAGATTGGTCGATAGTGAGAATTTGTCAAAAAAAAGCTAAACCAAAAAATAACCTACTACACGCACACACAAAAAGTGTTGCTAGATTAGTCGATAGTGATAATTACTTTAAACATTTTTCTTTACAAAAACATTAAAAAACAACAATACGCCCACACAAAAAGTGTTGCTAGATTAGTTGAAAGTGAAAATTTGTCAAAAAACTATTCATAAAATAACACGCACACACAAAAAGTGTTGCTAGTTTAGTCGATAGTGAGAATTTGTCTAAAAAACTACAACACGCACACACTAAAAGTGTTGCTAGATTAGTTGATAGTGAGAATTTGTCTAAAAAACTACAACACGCACACACTAAAAGTGTTGCTAGATTAGTCGATAGTGAGAATTGGTCTAAAAAAATGTTTTTACAAAAATATTAAAAAACAACAATATGCGCACACAAAAAGTCTTGCTAGATTAGTCGATAGTGAGAATTTGACTATTTATTTTTTTACAAAAACATTAAAAAACAACAATGTGCGCACACAAAAAGTGTTTGCTAGATTAGTCGATAGTGAGAATTGGTCTAACATGTTCTGTTTTACAAAAACACTAAAAAACAACAATATTCCCACACACAAAGTATTGCTAGATTAGTCGATAGTGAGAATTAGTATAAAAAACAAAAACAAAAAAAACAGCATGCACACACAAAAAGTGTTGCTCGATAAGTCGATAGTGAGAATTATGCTAAAATTGTTTTTTTTACAAAAACATTAAAAAACAACAATACGCCCACACACAAAGTGTTGCTAGATTAGTCGATAGCGAGAAATGGTCAAAAAAATGAAAAAAAATAATTAAATAAAAAATACAATACGCGCACACAAAAAGTGTTGCTAGATTAGTCGATAGTGAGAATTTGTCTAAAACATTTTTTTTACAAAAACATAAAAAAAAACAACAACACGCGCACACAAATAGTGTTGCTAGATTAGTCGATAGTGAGAATTTGTCTAAATTTTTTTTTTTACAAAAACATTAAAAAACAACAATATGCCCACACAAAAAGTGTTGCTAGATTATTTGATAGTGAGAATTGGTCTAAAACATTTTTTTACAAAAACATTAAAAAACAACAATATGCCCACACAAAAAGTGTTGCTAGATTAGTCGATAGTGAAAATTGGTCTAAAGATTTTTTTTTATAAAAATATTAAAAAACAACAATATGCGCACACAAAAAGTGTTGCTAGATTAGTCGATAGTGAGAATTGGTCTAAAACATTTTTTTACAAAAACATAAAAAAAAAACGCGCACACAAAAAGTGTTGCTAGATTAGTCGATAGTGAGAATTTGTCAAAAACATTTATTTTTAAAACATTAAAAAACAACAACACGCGCACAAAAAAAAGTGTTGCTAGATTAGTCGATAGTGAGAATTTGTCAAAAAAAAGCGAAACCAAAAAATAACCTACTACACGCACACACAAAAAGTGTTGCTAGATTAGTCGATAGTGAGAATTTGTCTAATTTTTTTTTTTACAATAACATTACAAAACAACAATATGCCCACACAAAAAGTGTTGCTAGATTATTTGATATTGAGAATTGGTCTAAAACATTTTTTTTACAAAAACATTAAAAAACAACAATATGCCCACACAAAAAGTGTTGCTACATTAGCCGATAGTGAAAATTGGTCTAAAGATTTTTTTTAATACAAATATTAAAAAACAACAATATGCGCACACAAAAAAGTGTTTGCTAGATTAGTTGACAGTGAGAATTGGTCTAAAACATTTTTTTACAAAAACATAAAAAAAAACGCGTACACAAAAAGTATTGCTAGATTAGTCGATAGTGAGAATTTGTCAAAAACTTTTTTTTTAAAAACATTAAGAAACAACAACACGCGCACAAAAAAAGTGTTGCTATATTGGTCGATAGTGAGAATTTGTCAAAAAAAAGCTAAACCAAAAAATAACCTACTACACGCACACACAAAAAGTGTTGCTAGATTAGTCGATAGTGATAATTACTTTAAACATTTTTCTTTACAAAAACATTAAAAAACAACAATAAGCCCACACAAAAAGTGTTGCTAGATTAGTTGAAAGTGAAAATTTGTCAAAAAACAATTCATAAAATAACACGCACACACAAAAAGTGTTGCTAGTTTAGTCGATAGTGAGAATTTGTCTAAAAAACTACAACACGCACACACTAAAAGTGTTGCTAGATTAGTCGATAGTGAGAATTTGTCTAAAAAACTACAACACGCACACACAAAAAGTGTTGCTAGATTAGTCGATAGTGAGAATTGGTCTAAAAAAATGTTTTTACAAAAATATTAAAAAACAACAATATGCCCACACAAAAAGTGTTGCTAGATTAGTCGATAGTGAAAATTGGTCTAAAGATTTTTTTTATAAAAATATTAAAAAAACAACAATATGCGCACACAAAAAGTGTTGCTAGATTAGTCGATAGTGAGAATTGGTCTAAAACATTTTTTTACAAAAACATTAAAAAAAAAACGCGCACACAAAAAGTGTTGCTAGATTAGTCGATAGTGAGAATTTGTCAAAAACATTTATTTTTAAAACATTAAAAAACAACAACACGCGCACAAAAAAAGTGTTGCTAGATTAGTCGATAGTGAGAATTTGTCAAAAAAAAGCTAAACCAAAAAATAACCTACTACACGCACACACAAATAGTGTTGCTAGATTAGTCGATAGTGAGAATTTGTCTAATTTTTTTTTTTACAATAACATTACAAAACAACAATATGCCCACACAAAAAGTGTTGCTAGATTATTTGATATTGAGAATTGGTCTAAAACATTTTTTTTACAAAAACATTAAAAAACAACAATATGCCCACACAAAAAGTGTTGCTACATTAGCCGATAGTGAAAATTGGTCTAAAGATTTTTTTTAATACAAATATTAAAAAACAACAATATGCGCACACAAAAAAGTGTTTGCTAGATTAGTTGACAGTGAGAATTGGTCTAAAACATTTTTTTACAAAAACATAAAAAAAACGCGTACACAAAAAGTATTGCTAGATTAGTCGATAGTGAGAATTTGTCAAAAACTTTTTTTTTTAAAACATTAAGAAACAACAACACGCGCACAAAAAAAGTGTTGCTATATTGGTCGATAGTGAGAATTTGTCAAAAAAAGCTAAACCAAAAAATAACCTACTACACGCACACACAAAAAGTGTTGCTAGATTAGTCGATAGTGATAATTACTTTAAACATTTTTCTTTACAAAAACATTAAAAAACAACAATAAGCCCACACAAAAAGTGTTGCTAGATTAGTTGAAAGTGAAAATTTGTCAAAAAACAATTCATAAAATAACACGCACACACAAAAAGTGTTGCTAGTTTAGTCGATAGTGAGAATTTGTCTAAAAAACTACAACACGCACACACTAAAAGTGTTGCTAGATTAGTTGATAGTGAGAATTTGTCTAAAAAACTACAACACGCACACACTAAAAGTGTTGCTAGATTAGTCGATAGTGAGAATTGGTCTAAAAAAATGTTTTTTACAAAAATATTAAAAAACAACAATATGCGCACACAAAAAGTGTTGCTAGATTAGTCGATAGTGAGAATTTGACTATTTTTTTTTTTACAAAAGCATTAAAAAACAGCAATATGCGCACACAAAAAGTGTTGCTAGATTAGTCGATAGTGAGAATTGGTCTAAAATATTTTTTTACAAAAACATTAAAAAACAACAATATGCGCACACAAAAAGTGTTGCTAGATTAGTCGATAGTGAGAATTGGTCTAAAACATTTTTTTACAAAAACATTAAAAAAACACGCGCACACAAACAGTGTTGGTAGATTAGTCGATAGTGAGAATTTGTCCCAAAAAAAATTTACATTAAAAAACAACAACACACGCACACAAAAAGTGTTGCTAGATTAGTCGAAAGTGAAATTTTTTCAAAAAACGATTAATACAATAACACGCACACACAAAAAGTGTTGCTAGTTTAGTCGATAGTGAAAATTTGTCTACAATTATTTTTTTTACAAAAAACATTAAAAAACAACAATATGCCCACACAAAAAGTGTTGCTAGATTAGTCGAAAGTGAAAATTTGTCAAAAAACGATTAATACAATAACACGCACACACAAAAAGTGTTGCTAGATTATTTGATAGTGAGAATTGGTCTAAAAATTTTTTTTACAAAAACATTAAAAAACAACAATATGCCCACACAAAAAAGTGTTGCTAGTTTAGTCGATAGTGAGAATCTGTCTAAAATTTAATTTTTTTTTAAACATTAAGAAACAACAACACGCGCACAAAAAAAGTGTTGCCAGATTAGTCGATAGTGAGAATTTGTCCAAAAAAAAAGCTAAACCAAAGAATAACCTACTACACGCACACACAAATAGTGTTGCTAGATTAGTCGATAGTGAGAATTTGTCTAAATTTTTTTTTTACAAAAACATTAAAAAACAACAATATGCGCACACAAAAAGTGTTTGCTAGATTAGTCGATAGTGAGAATTGGTCTAACATGTTCTGTTTTACAAAAACACTAAAAAACAACAATATTCCCACACACAAAGTATTGCTAGATTAGTCGATAGTGAGAATTAGTATAAAAAACAAAAACAAAAAAAACAGCATGCACACACAAAAAGTGTTGCTCGATAAGTCGATAGTGAGAATTATGCTAAAATTGTTTTTTTTACAAAAACATTAAAAAACAACAATACGCCCACACACAAAGTGTTGCTAGATTAGTCGATAGCGAGAAATGGTCAAAAAAATGAAAAAAAATAAATAAATAAAAAATACAATACGCGCACACAAAAAGTGTTGCTAGATTAGTCGATAGTGAGAATTTGTCTAAAACATTTTTTTTACAAAAACATAAAAAAACAACAACACGCGCACACAAATAGTGTTGCTAGATTAGTCGATAGTGAGAATTTGTCTAAATTTCTTTTTTTACAAAAACATTAAAAAACAACAATATGCCCACACAAAAAGTGTTGCTAGATTATTTGATAGTGAGAATTGGTCTAAAACATTTTTTTACAAAAACATTAAAAAACAACAATATGCCCACACAAAAAGTGTTGCTACATTAGTCGATAGTGAAAATTGGTCTAAAGATTTTTTTTTATACAAATATTAAAAAACAACAATATGCGCACACAAAAAAAGTGTTTGCTAGATTAGTCGACAGTGAGAATTGGTCTAAAACATTTTTTTACAAAAACATAAAAAAAAAAACGCGCACACAAAAAGTATTGCTAGATTAGTCGATAGTGAGAATTTGTCAAAAACATTTATTTTTAAAACATTAAGAAACAACAACACGCGCACAAAAAAAGTGTTGCCAGAATAGTCGATAGTGAGAATTTGTCAAAAAAAAGCTAAACCAAAAAATAACCTACTACACGCACACACAAATAGTGTTGCTAGATTAGTCGATAGTGAGAATTTGTCTAATTTTTTTTTTTACAATAACATTACAAAACAACAATATGCCCACACAAAAAGTGTTGCTAGATTATTTGATATTGAGAATTGGTCTAAAACATTTTTTTTACAAAAACATTAAAAAACAACAATATGCCCACACAAAAAGTGTTGCTACATTAGCCGATAGTGAAAATTGGTCTAAAGATTTTTTTTAATACAAATATTAAAAAACAACAATATGCGCACACAAAAAAGTGTTTGCTAGATTAGTTGACAGTGAGAATTGGTCTAAAACTTTTTTTTACAAAAACATAAAAAAAACGCATACACAAAAAGTATTGCTAGATTAGTCGATAGTGAGAATTTGTCAAAAACTTTTTTTTTAAAAACATTAAGAAACAACAACACGCGCACAAAAAAAGTGTTGCTATATTGGTCGATAGTGAGAATTTGTCAAAAAAAAGCTAAACCAAAAAATAACCTACTACACGCACACACAAAAAGTGTTGCTAGATTAGTCGATAGTGATAATTACTTTAAACATTTTTCTTTACAAAAACATTAAAAAACAACAATAAGCCCACACAAAAAGTGTTGCTAGATTAGTTGAAAGTGAAAATTTGTCAAAAAACTATTCATAAAATAACACGCACACACAAAAAGTGTTGCTAGTTTAGTCGATAGTGAGAATTTGTCTAAAAAACTACAACACGCACACACTAAAAGTGTTGCTAGATTAGTTGATAGTGAGAATTTGTCTAAAAAACTACAACACGCACACACTAAAAGTGTTGCTAGATTAGTCGATAGTGAGAATTGGTCTAAAAAAATGTTTTTTACCTTTTTTAAGGGCAAGCATCAAGCTACAAGTTGTGACAATAAGAATATTGGTACAAACAATGTCATTAAAAGGAAAAAAAACAAGCAATAGAAACGAAGTGGAACTTTGCCTGCAGTACATTTCCTCATTAAAACTACCCCAAAGAGAAGCACTTATGAACATAGGACCAATCAATGCTCCCATTTGAAGTAATCTTAATGTGTTGAATACTGTGATTAAATGACCATTGCATGTAGAACTCAGCGTGGCAATTTTCTCCTGAAGCAGTGGTCACTTGAAACTACCCAAACAAAAAGCACTTACCAAACACAACAGACTAGTCAGTGCCATTGTGAGGGTATCGATGGTGACAGTAGTTGCAGCTGAAAATCTTGTCCATTTTGAAGACTGAAACTCTAAAGCATTAGTGGAGATAATTTGCAGGCAGAGACACCAGGAGCATGCTGCATGCTTTTAGGATGAGCTTATCTGAGCAGTACCCATTATAAGCTTGTCCATGCACCTTTGGCTTTGCTGTGCTCGTTGCCACTTGGGTATTTTTAAAAGGCCATTAGGCTTTGATTGGAGCATTAACACCTTTGGAATGCCTCAGCATTATTGCGTAAGGGTGGACTGTTCACACATTTTAAGCATTTCATTCAAATGCAATTATTATGCTGTTTTTTGAAAATTGAAAAGTGTAGAGTCATTCTATGCAATATTGAATCGAACCTAGCACAAAAGCTAAGAGTGCCAAACCAATACATTAGTTAAAACAGCACCCTCTAGTCTTAACAAAGGGTATAATGCTGTAGTGATTGCAATAGGATAACCCTATATTGAATAAACACCAACAAGACTGCCCTAAAGTGAAGCACTTATTCTTACACAGAATCAGAGTCTTCTCTTTGTAGTCATCTAGAGGGTCTTCTTCAAATGAGACACAACTGAATAAAAACCAGGTGGACACAGGAGTTTCAGTCAGCAAACATATACCCCAACTTGATAGCACTTTCTGCAATGGTTGAAAAGAAAGATGCTAAAGTTAGAGTAGACGTCAGCTGCCTTGCAGTCTAGAGGGCGATGAGATGAAAAAAAGTAAAAAAAACAAACAAACTGGACACAGGTGAGCATGACAAATAGTGGACAAATGTTGCCCTATCCTTTTTAAGGGCAAGCTTCAAGCTACAAGTTGTGACAATAAGAATATGGGTACAAACAATTTCATTAAAAGGAAAAAAACAAGCAATAAATACAAGTGGAACTTTGCCTGCAGTACATTTCCTCATTAAAACTACCCCAAAGAGAAGCACTTATGAACATAGGACCAATCAATGCTCCCATTTGAAGTAATCTTAATGTGTTGAATACTGTGATTAAATGACCATTGCATGTAGAATTTAGCGTGGCAATTTTCTCCTGAAGCAGTGGTCACTTGAAACTACCCAAACAAAAAGCACTTACCAAACACAACAGACTAGTCAGTGCCATTGTGAGGGTATCGATGGTGACAGTAGTTGCAGCTGAAAATCTTGTCCATTTTGAAGACTGAAACTCTAAAGCATTAGTGGAGATAATTTGCAGGCAGAGACACCAGGAGCATGCTGCATGCTTTTAGGATGAGCTTATCTGAGCAGTTTGGTTTGCAGTACCCATTATAAGCTTGTCCATGCACCTTTGGCTTTGCTGTGCTCGTTGCCACTTGGGTATTTTTAAAAGGCCATTAGGCTTTGATTGGAGCATTAACACCTTTGGAATGCCTCAGCATTATTGCGTAAGGGTGGACTGTTCACACATTTTAAGCATTTCATTCAAATGCAATTATTATGCTGTTTTTTGAAAATTGAAAAGAGTAGCACAAAAACTAAGAGTGCCAAACCAATACATTAGTTAAAACAGCTAGAAATAATTTTTATATTTTTCTCTGCTGCACTTTTCCTACTGTGTTAACAGCGAGATGTTAAAGGAATTTAGTATTTTGACAAGACAAATTATCATATACAAATATACAAATATACTGAGCTGTATTAAACTACGTGAATAAATATACTGAGCTGTATTCAACTACGTGAATAAATATACTGAGCTGTATTACACTATGTGAATAAATATACTGAGCTGTATTCAACTACGTGAATAAATATACTGAGCTGTATTCAACTACGTGAATAAATATACTGAGCTGTATTCAACTACGTGAATAAATATACTGAGCTGTATTCAACTACGTGAATAAATATACTGAGCTGTATTCAACTACGTGAATAAATATACTGAGCTGTATTAAACTACGTGAATAAATATACTGAGCTGTATTCAACTACGTGAATAAATATACTGAGCTGTATTCAACTACGTGAATAAATATACTGAGCTGTATTCAACTATGTGAATAAATATACTGAGCTGTATTAAACTACGTGAATAAATATACTGAGCTGTATTAAACTACGTGAATAAATATACTGAGCTGTATTCAACTACGTGAATAAATATACTGAGCTGTATTAAACTACGTGAATAAATATACTGAGCTGTATTAAACTATGTGAATAAATATACTGAGCTGTATTAAACTACGTGAATAAATATACTGAGCTGTATTAAACTATGTGAATAAATATACTGAGCTGTATTCAATAGGGATGGGTCACGATTTTCGAATATTCGATTAGTCAATTTAATTATAGAATATTGATTATGTTGTGCGATTATTTTCTAAAGGTGTACCCACACTGGGTGTTTTGAACCGTGCCCGAGCGTGTCTGAGCCCCAAAGCCCTGTTCGTTTGACTAATATGATCGTTCTGTGCCGCGCTCGGGAGCGGTTTGTTTAGCAGGCCCTGGCTTGGTTGTAAGAGGTGAGCCAGAGTGCGGTTCAGTTGGACTCCGGCGTGGCGGGAGCATGGAACTTCTGATACGTGCAGCCTGATTGCGTGAACAATAGACCGGTTAACAATATATTTTGAGAGGGCCGTTTGTTACAGCGTCCCAAACAACTCAAAATAATAAACCACAAAGTTAACAAAATTATGCACTCCACTGTACTGAGCAAGAGCACTTCTCTGCCACCTTCACGTGCTATCGGAACATTTCACACTTATGAAGACGTGACGAGCTCGCTCCATTCACATTATTTGTTTTTTTGTTTAAAAAATAATGTAATATTCCACTGGTTAATAATTTGGTAATTGGTTGATAACCAAAATATTTGTGCTGCACAGACTTTTTTTTTTTTTTGCCGGAGTATACAGGTGTAATTTTTACTTTAACTTCACGCAATGTAACATAACTTGATTTTATTATCGTAATTTTGACTTTATTCTTAAAAAATTATGACGTTAATCTTATTTATTTAGTTATTTATTTGAGAAAGATAAACTGATCAAACTCGCGCTGGCCACTTGGTATTTTAAAAAACAAAAACTTGAATTTAACAAACATAAAATGTTCCAATTATATTTCTTATTTCAATTAATAAATAAACGAAACAAAATAATGACCACTTTGCTATTAAAAACCAAACAGAACTATTTTAATGGCTGCAGCTTTGTAACGGAGAGGAGAGAGAGAGATTAAAGGATTACCTCTATTTTTGAAAACAAGAACTCTATACCTTGAACTCTTGAAATGACTCTTTCGATATCAATGTGGAATATTCAAGGCTTGAACTCAACAGCGTTTGGGCTGAAGAGCTTAAACACAGAATTCCAGAAGAGCATCAAGGAGATGGACATTATAATTCTACAGGAGACATGGAGCAGGGCAGACGCAATCACCCACTGCCCACCCAACTACAGAGAAATCATCCTACCATCACAAAAACTCAGCACAGTCCGACAGGGAAGAGACTCAGGAGGACAAATAATCTGGTACAAATCAAAATTCCACATCAACACAGTAAAGCAAGGCAAATACTACACCTGGCTTAAAATCCACAAAGAACTGCTCTCATCCAGAAAATATATATTCCTGTGTGCCATATACATCCCGCCATCAGAGTCCCCTTACTACAGCGAAGACACATTCTCCACATTAGAGGAAGAGACGAGCCACTTCCAGGCCCAGGGAAACGTGCTCATCTGCGGGGACCTGAACGCAAGAACAGGACTACAGCCGGACTTCACCGACACACAAGGGAGCAAATATATTAACAACAAACTGACTGTTATTAACAACACTTTCTCCCATATCCACAGAAATAACCATGACCATACAGTAAACAAGAATGGAAAAGACCTCCTGCAGCTCTGTCGAAGCCTGGGTCTGTATATCATCAATGGTAGGTTACAAGGGGACACTTTAGGGAGATTCACATTTCGCTCACCTCTTGGGAATAGCACAGTTGATTATATGATAACAGACATAGATCCTTCATCTCTCAGATCATTCACTGTTAGAGAACTGACCCCTCTTTCTGATCACAGTCAAATCACTGCGTATCTCAAAAAGACTGAATATAACATTAACACAAAGCCCAGTAAGCTGTACAACATCAGAAAACCATACAGATGGGCTGAAAACAGCGCTGAAGAATATCAGAAAGCACTTAGCAGCCAAAAAATACAAGCGCTGATAGATAACTTCCTAAATAACACCTATGCTCACACTAATGAAGGGGTCAATCTTGCTGTAAAAGATATAAATTACATATTTGAAAAATCAGCAAAACTATCCAAATTGAAAACAAAAAATGGACAAAATAACATACTCAAAAATTACAAAAATTGGTTTGATCAGACCTGCCAAACTATTCGCAAAAACCTGCGAACATTGTCAAATCAGAAACATAACGATCCAAATAATGCAGAGATCCGTCATCTTTACTGCGCAACACTAAAACAATACAAACATGCACAATACACCCAAAAACAACTGACAATAATCGAGAAGTCAGTGAACACAAACCAATTTTGGGATAATTGGAACAATCTGAAAAAAACTGATCATGAAGAATTGCCCATTCAAAATGGAGAAATATGGGAAAGTCATTTCCAAACATTGTTTAATAAAGTACAAACAGACACGAACTGTAAGCAAAATCAAACAATCAACCAATTAGAAAAACTAGAATTATCAATCAAAGATAACCAAAACCCATTAGATTTCCCAATAACTGACAAAGAACTTAAAGAAAAAATCAAAAACCTCCAACTCCAAAAAGCATCAGGACCTGATGGGACATTAAATGAAATGATAAAACACACAAGCAGCAAGCTCCAATTAGCCGTTCTAAAACTATTTAATGTGATCCTGCGTGTAGGTTACTTCCCCGACATCTGGAATCAAGGCTTGATAACACCAATCTTTAAAAACTGAGATAAATTTGATCCTAACAACTACAGAGGCATCTGTGTGAGCAGCAACCTGGGAAAGTTATTCTGTAGCATACTAAATGCTCGACTACTAGACTTCATCACCACACACACAATTAATTTATTTAAAAAATTTTTTTTATAAATAATAATAATTGGGGGGGGGTTAAAATGTTGTATAATCAAGCAAATTATGCATGAACGAATGCCTCTGTAAAACATAAATACAGTATTGGAATAAAAATGTAAAATTTAGCAAGTGTAAGTGCAGATTTTTATTTTTTTTTAATGACAAGTGCACGAGCGCATTATAGCCTGCGAGCGCATCAAGTGCACGAGCGCATTATAGCCTGCGAGCGCATCAAGTGCACGAGCGCATTATAGTCTGCGAGCGCATCGTGTACGAGCGCATTATAGCCTGCGAGCGCATCAAGTCCACGAGTGCATTATAGCCTGCGAGCGCGTCGAGTGCACGAGCGCATTATAGCCTGCGAGCGCATCAAGTCCACGAGCGCATTATAGCCCGCGAGAGCGCATTATAGCCCGCGCGAGCGCATCCAGTGCACGAGCGCATTATAGCCCGCGAGAGCGCATCAAGTGCACGAGCGCATAAAGTGCCCAGAGCGCATTATAGCCTATGCGTCTGGCTGCAGACAGCGCTGTTGCTCCATTAAAAGACAATATTACTTTGTTATTTACAGCCAATTTGTGTCTGGTTTCTGTGAAGCTTGACAGAGAGAGGCAGCAGCAGAGCTGGGGTTGTGATCAGTCCCAAATGGAAAACAGGGATGGCTCATTTAAAGTGATTGTGGTGTTTTTAAGTGGGTGGGACTTTTTTTCTATTAAGCTTTCAATTCTAGGACTGACTTAGACTTGTGAGATGTTTTTCCAGTGTCAGAATTCATCTCACTCATATATATCTACCCTTTATGTCTTGGGTATTTACTGTTCATTCATTTGAATTTGCTGTTAATCTTGCTGGTTCTTTCAAACACTTGTTATAATAGACACACTAAATTAGGTAATTTTAGTCTAGGTAGCCTCACCACTGCAGTGAGTCCAATCTCATCTCTTTCTTCTCATTGTGTAAATCAGATTGTCTCTGAACCATATCTATGACCCTGAGCCCAGTACGCTTGAGACTAACTTGATAAAACTATTCATCAAAATGACATGGGCTAAAGGATCAGTACTAGCCTTTAACAACTCTGAACTGGTGGGGTTTTCAAAGCAAGACCCTATTTAAAGGTCTTCCTATCACCCAGCTTCCTGAATCCATGTCAAAACACTCCAATCAACATTTGTGTCACGTCATACCATTATCATGAAATATGCTTTAAAGAATAGGCATTGTTATAGGATTTATTGATGAGTATAAGAAGGTCTAATGCGAGAGGATCTGATTTATACATGCACACATGTATATCAATTATATGATAATGGACCAGCTGTTATAAACCTCTGGCTTTTTAATGCGCATGACGCTGACTGCTTTGGCAGGATAAAATGTATTCTAAAGTGTGTGACACATGCTTAATGTGTTTCAAAACAAACTGGTTGTGTTTCACATCGTCCGCTTAATGTCATCAAGGTCAAATGACTACATGCTTTGCTTCCAAGTAAAAATGCCCTGAGCTCAAAGCATGACGCGTCAGCCGAAATCGGAAAATGACACCAGACCAGATATCAGTGCACACCCACTCATAAATCTGTAATTTAACACATCCATCCCTCTGTATTTATTATATGTGCATTTTTAATAAGAACAAGCCGTGAGACCAATCTATTTATTCATGCTTATTTTTTATTTATTTTTACCTAGCTCATAATTTAGTTGTGCATGTCCCTGTATTTTCGCCTTCGTCCACTGGCTTCCTTGAGTCTGTACAGAGCACATGGACATTTTCTGAAGTGTGTTGCCTTGAGTTAGTGTGACCTCTGTCACATTTGTGTCAGTGCGCATCTGTGTATAATGTGTCAATTGCTCTGAGCTTTAGCTGTCACTGTGAAGTAGTTTTACATCATGATCATGTTTCTATGTTGTCATCTTGTAGTACTTCTGGAAACAGGCCTCTATGGAGTGTTTGTTGAGTCGCATGCAGTTGTGTGTGAGTCTTGCATCACACAAAATTATATCTGCTTAGCAACAGGAGATGAATCTTGGTCTGACTGCTTGGTCCCCCACAGGTTTCTTGTCACATGTTTAGCTTCGTACCCTGATATGTTTGCATCATCAACATGAGTAGACTCTGCTCTAGCGACATCTTTCTAACTCCATTGCTAGATAAAAACTCAAGATGCCAGCTTCACTATTTTATTTACATTCACATTTGCACTTTTGCTTTTACTGCCTAGAATTGCACTTGAATTGGATGCATTGCAAGAGATGCAAAGAAAGCGCGCTTGTCACATAAGGAACTACTTGTAGAGATAAATAGCAATAAGAATTGCATTATACTGCAATGGCAAATTATAGCAGTAGTCCACTTGCACATGCTTGGCTGGATTTCTACCACACCAGTGAATAAAATTCCACGTTTTTTATTTAGAAAATACATTTCACATAAACCAAATTAGCTCTGGTGTCAACAAAACCATGATTAGGACAGTTATTATTGTTCAGCCATTCATCAATGAATTGATTTAAGATATTAGCAGTCAACAGTCTGCATCCTTGATGATGAACCAGAGTGCTGTTTTCTTCTGTTATGACATCTGATAGGCCAAAACATAAAGATGCCATTCTAATATGTGAATAACATTCATACTTCATTTGACTGTTCACTGCTCCTGTAAATTAAATAGATTTTAAATGCCAGTGCACATTGATTGTTGTCTTTCATTTCATTTTGTTGTGCTCTGTTTAGTAATCTTAAGAAAAACTATAATTGAACAGTGTGTGTGTTTCATACTGATGTAGTTAAAGGTTGTTCTTCATGTCAGACCAATGTCTACAGTATTTTCTCTTTATTATTCTGTTCCCTCCTTACTCTCTGTTTTGAAAGTAAAATGCTTGCTGAAAGACATTTATGTAGATGTGGGTTCTGTTGGAGTGAACAGTATTGCTCATAATTTTGCATGTGAGAGTTTGAACATGAACATGACATGTTCTTCCGCTATTAGCATAAGTCAGACATAAAGCTCTATTTACTGCACCTCACCTTCAAAGTTAAATAAAGTAGAATTCAGTAACTGGATTTTACAACTTTTTATTGTACAAACTTTTACAAAGTTCTCACCACCTGTGTCGTAAGTTGTTCTACATTAAAAAGCACAGCAAACAATATACATTTATTTACTCATCCTCATGTCATTCCAAACCTGTATTACTTACTTTCTTTAATGAAGCACAAATTATATGTTGGATGGAATGTCTGAGCTGTTCTTGTGCATGAAATGAAAGTGGATTTTTATTTATTTATTCTAGTCGCTCACTTGCAAATTACTCATTTGCAAAGAGACCTGGAGACTATCCTTTTTCCATTTTCGCTCAAATCTTCTACAGATTTGCCTAAGAGAGCGAATAGTGTCATCTAACTACGACTCAGATCTTGGTTTATGATGAAGTGTCTTTAAAAGGAGCCACTAAGCTCCTTCACAGTTAAAATCACCCATTTGTAGAGACATAATCATATATATTAGGATCAGGAAGACATGTTATTGGCGATATAGAGTGATATTTAGATCATTTTATGCCAGTATCTGCTTAACTATCAAATAAAACTGAGCTGTTTTTTTCCCTCCATAATCTTACGATATCAGGCTATATGAGCCATAAAAGCCTTATGATCAAATATGATACAAACATAAAACGCACACACTTCTGATGTTTGGACTCTTAGGTCATGTTATGTCAGGCATTCTGGGGTTAAATGATGGCATTTGCTGCTGTACGGTTCTGGTCCTGATGCTGGAGTGTTCCTCTGTTGCCATGGCGACGCTCTCCAGACGAACGTGGCATCTGTTTGGCACAGAGTGAAGAAACACAATCTGGCAACTCACGGTGCAACTTTGGGAAACACTGTGGAGGCGTTCCTTATCAGATTTGTAAATGAGTTCAAACTGATTTTAATATTCTTTTACATTTGTTGATTTTTTTTACTTTAATTGGTTGCCTAAAGTCCTGTATTCCTCTTGTGTGTGTGTGTGTGTGTGAGAGAGAGAGCATTTAAGTCCTTTCACTGAATCAACTTCATATGACATCTCTAGCTTTACACAAATTTCACATCGGTTCACCGATTTAATCCAAACAGTTCAATGAGTCAATCCAAACAGTTCAATGAGTCAATCCAAACAGTTCAAGCCAAACGGTGCAATGATTCAAGCCAAACAGTGCAATGATTCAAGCCAAACAGTGCAACGATTCAAGCCAAACAGTGCAACGATTCAAGCCAAACAGTGCAATGATTCAAGCCAAACAGTGCAATGATTCAAGCCAAACAGTTCAAACACCTCAATAATTCATTTCAAACAGTTCAATCCAAACAGTGCAATGATTCAATCCAAACAGTTCAAACACTCACAGATTCAATCCAAACAGTTCAATGATTCAATCCAAACAGTTCAAACGCTCACAGATTCAACCCAAACAGTTCAAACACCTCAATAATTAATTTCAAACAGTTCAATCCAAACAATTCAATGATTCAATCCAAACAGTTCAAACGCTCACTGATTCAATCCAAACAATTCACTGATTCAATCCAAACAATTCAATGATTCAATCCAAACAGTTCAAACGCTCACTGATTCAATCCAAACAATTCACCGATTCAATCCAAACAGTTCAATGATTAAATCCAAACAGTTCAATCGCTCACCGATTCAATCCAAACAGTTCAATGATTCAATCCAAACAGTTCAAACGCTCACCGATTCAATCCAAACAGTTCAATGTTTCAATCCAAACAGTTCAATGATTCAATCCAAACAGTTCAAACGCTCACCGATTCAATCCAAAGAGTTCAATGATTCAATCCAAACAGTTCAAACGCTCACCGATTCAATCCAAACAGTTCAATGATTCAATCCAAACAGTTCAATGATTCAATCCAAACAGTTCAAACGCTCACCGATTCAATCCAAAAGGTTCAATGATTCAATCCAAACAGTTCAAACGCTCACCGATTCAATCCAAACACTTCAATGATTAATTTCAAACAGTTCAATCCAAACACTTCAACGATTCAATCCAAACAGTTCAATGATTCATTTCAAACAAAGACTTAAGTTACATGCAGCTCAGTTATTTTAATTCTCAACTAGTTTATGATCCAGCATATTTAAGATTCGTCTAGTTCATGATTAGTTTTCCCAGAAAACCCAATCCAAACTGTCCTCACAGCATTTAGGAGCACAATAAACAGCTACCCACACAGAAGGAAAATAAACAGCGAAGTACTTGTTCATGAAGCTGATGCTGTGAATCTGGAAGTTCAGATCGGCCGTCTCTTGATTCATGGCCAGCTCTCATCCGTATAATTCACAAGGAGTTAAACTCCCCTCTTTAGCTTCTGAGATCAGATCAGGCCGAACGCTGTGTGCACACATGCTCCACGCAGGTGCCCTTTTAATTATTCACTAATCAGCAATCACTGTGAAACATCGCCCTCTTGTGGACACCCTGGAGACCTGCTAAAACCAGCTCAGGCCAGAAACCAGCTTAGGATGAGTTAAGATGTTTTATTGTCAGCTGCACTAATATAAAAGTGCCATTTTTTCAGCATACAATTTCAGTTATAATATCACATCTGTTGAGCCTCAGAGTGTGTTTTTTATACAGTACATAAGATCTGATAGGATTGAGAGAGACACACACACAGACTGCTCTCTCTCTCTCTCTCACCTGCTCTCTCTCTCTCTCTTTCATCTTGACAACCGTTGCCCGCCAGTGAGGCGGAGTTGCCGTGGAAACCGGTGAATCTCTGTTGCTAGCGTGCCGCAGGAGGCCTGTGACGGTGATTTCAGTCAGTTTCGCAGAACGTGTGCACAGAGAGATTTGTTATAACTCAACACAGTAGTGATGAAGAGTTCATCATCAGATGTTCAGTGTTAGTCAGAGCAAATGCACACTCATACACACACACACTCACTCGCACACACACACACACACACACACACACACACACACAATCACACACTCACTCACTCACACAGACACAGACACAGACACTCACTCAAACACTCGCACACACACACACTCGCACACACACACATACACTCACACAGACACTCACACAGACACTCACGTTTTTATCAAACACACACACACACACACACACACACACACACACACACACACACACACACACACACACACACACACACACACACACACACACACACACACACACACACACACACACACACACACACACACACACACACACACACACACACACACACACACACACACACACACACACACACACACACACACACACACACACACACACACACACCCTCTCTCTCTCTCTCTCACACAATGATATTGTGTGTGTTTGGATTGTCATTGGATCTCTCACACCGATATTATGTGTGTGTGTGTGTGTGTGTGCAGACGGACGCAGCACTGATGTACGATGCAGTTCACGTGGTGGCGGTGGCAGTCCAGCAGTCTCCGCAGATCACCGTCAGCTCGCTGCAGTGTAACCGACACAAACCCTGGCGCTTCGGGGGACGATTCATCAGCTACATTAAAGAGGTACAGGCACATATCAGAGATGTTATTCAATAAACTCAATATATTACACACTAATACTTTAGTTTCGTTTATTTATTTATTTTACCTGCAATGATAATACACCTTGCACCATACAAGAATAAAAGAATACACTCAAAAAAGTGTTTGTTAAACAACAAAACCATTAACAATATCTCCAAACTAAATATTACATTCAATAACCTGAATATCAGAAAATGTGATCAGATAGATGATTAAATGTACAGAATGAGGTTCTGAACTTTCACGTTCAGATTCAAATGAATCACGTTTCCCCTCAAACCTCAATAATCTGTTGAATGTGAATCAAAAGCTGAAGATTCGATGAATCAATTCAGTTCATGAATCAAATGATTCAGTTCAAAGAACTGTTAATTATTTTAGAATACTTCAAGTTAAAGGGGTCATGAACTGCCTTTTTATTATTTTGTACTGTTCCTCTAATAATGTTTTCAAGATTTTACATCAAAAAACATAGTTTATAAGTAATAGGCTTTTTTCTGTCCTGTTGAATCGGTGGGCGGGGCTAATCAGACTGCGATGTGGAATCAGTGGGCGGGGGATAATCAGACTGATGTGGAGTCGGTGGGCGGGGCTAATTAGACAGTGATGTGGACTCGGTGGGCGGGGCTAATCAGACAGCGATGTGGAATCGGTGGGTGGGGCTAATCAGACAGCGCTGTGGAATCGGTGGGCGGGGTTAATCAGACTGCAATGTGGAATCGGTGGGTGGGGCTAATCAGACTGTGATGTAGAATTGGTGGGCGGGGTTAATCAGACTGCGATGTAGATTTGGTGGGCGGGGCTAATCAGACTGCGATGTAGATTCAGTGGGCGGGGCTAATCAGACTGCGATGTAGAATTGGTGGGCAGGGTTAATCAGACTGCGATGTAGATTCGGTGGGCGGGGTTAATCAGACTGCGATGTAGATTCAGTGGGCGGTGCTAATCAGACTGCGATGTGGAATCGGTGGGCGGGTATAATCAGACTGCGATGTGGAATCAGTGGGCGGGGTTAATCAGACTGCTATGTAGAATCGGTGGGCGGGGTTAATTCCACTGCGATGTAGATTCGGTGGGCGGGGCTAATCAGACTGCGATGTGGATTCGGTGAGCGGGGCTAATCAGAATGCGATGTAGAATTGGTGGGCGGGGTTAATCAGACTGCGATGTGGAATCGGTGGGCGGGGCTAATCAGACTGCGATGTGGAATCAGTGGGCGGGGTTAATCAGACTGCTATGTAGATTCGGTGGGCGGGGTTAATCCGACTGCGATGTAGATTCGGTGGGCGGGGTTAATCCGACTGCGATGTAGATTCGGTGAGCGGGGCTAATCAGACTGCGATGAAGAATCAAGGCAAGGCAAGTTTATTTATATAGCACATTTCATACACAGTGGTAATTCAAAGTGCTTTACATAAAAGAAAGTGAAATAATCATTCACAGCAATAAAAACAAGGAATTCAAATTAATAAACAAGGAATTTTAAAATGATATAGAAATTGATTTAAAATGAAATTTAAAACAGTTAAATAGAAAAGGATTATACATAAAATACAATGCAGTCAGTTCGGACGTAGCACAGTGCTCATTCAGCAAATGCACAGCTAAATAGATGAGTTTTGAGACTGGATTTAAATGTGGCTAATGTTTTAGCACATCTGATCTCTTCTGGAAGCTGGTTCCAGCTGCGGGCGTCATAATAGCTTAAAGCGTACTCCCCTTGTTTTGTGTGAACCCTTGTTATTTCTAACTGACTCGATCCTAATGATCTGAGTGGTCTGTTGGGTTTATATTCAGTGAGCATATCTGCAATATATTTAGGTCCTAGACCATTGAGTGACTTATAAACGAGTAAAAGTACTTTAAAATCAATCCTAAATGTAACTGGAAGCCAGTGTAAGGACCTGAGGACTGGTGTGATATGCTCAGATTTTCTGGTTCTAGTCAGAATCCTGGCAGCAGCGTTCTGGATGAGCTGCAGCTGTCTAATGGTCTTCTTTGGAAGGCCGGTGAGGAGACCATTACAATAATCCACCCTGCTGGTGATAAAGGCATGAACAAGTTTCTCCAAGTCTTGACTGGAAACAAAACATCTAATTCTTGCAATGTTTTTGAGATGATAGTATGCTGATTTAGTTACTGCTTTGACATGACTACTAAAACTAAGGTCTGTCTCCAGAATCACCCCAAGATTTCTGACTTGATTTTTAGTTGTTTGACCCCTAGAGTCAAGGTATACATTCACCTTGAGAACTTCGTCTTTGTTTCCAAATGCAATGACTTCAGTTTTCTCCTTGTTTAACTGAAGAAAGTTTTGGCACATCCAACTGTTAATTTCATCAATGCATTGGCAGAGGGAGTCAATGGAGCTATAATCATTTGGAGATAAGGCTAGGTAGATCTGGGTATCATCAGCATAGCTGTAATAGGCAATTTGGTTCTTCCTCATTATCTGACTTAGTGGGAGCATATACAGGCTAAACAAGAGCGGTGCAAGTATTGAGCCTTGTGGGACTCCGCATGTCATGGACGTCCACTTAGACTTATGCTCTCCTATACTCACATAATAACCTCTCCCTTCTAAGTATGACCTGAACCATTTGAGTGCCATCCCAGAAAGCCCGACCCAGTCTCCAGTTTTCCAGTTTCTCTAGAAGTATGTTATGATCGACAGTGTCAAACGCAGCACAAAGATCTAGTAGTACCAGCACTGATATTTTGCCAGAATCAGAATTAAAGCGAATATCATTTATTATCTTAATGAGTGCCGTCTCTGTGCTGTGATGCACGCGGAAACCAGATTGAAAATTATCCAGGTATCCATTTGAGTTTAAGTAGTTGTTCAGCTGATTAAAAACTACCTTTTCAATAATCTTACCTATGAAAGGAAGATTTGATATTGGTCTATAGTTGCTCAACATGGTGTTATCAAGATTGCGCTTTTTCAGAAGGGGCTTAACAACTGCAGTTTTCAGGGAGTTTGGAAAAGTCCCAGAAAGAAGTGAGGTGTCCACCACTTCTAAGAGATCTGCTTCTAAACAGTTAAGCACACTTTTGAAAAAAGATGTGGGAAGTGTGTCAAGATAGCAGGTTGACGATTTAAGATGCTGTACTATTTCTTCCAAAATTTTGCTATCAATTGTTTTAAAAACAGACATAGTCACTTCTTTTTGAGATTGTTGTCGAATCTGTGTGACCTCTGTATTACAGGAAGATGTGCCAATCTCCTTTCTGATATTACTGATCTTCTCTGAAAAGAAGGAAGCAAACTCATTGCATTTGCTGTCAGAGAGCATTTCACTGGGAATCTGACTTGGGGGGTTTGTCAGTCTCTCAACAGTAGCAAAAAGAGTGCAAGTGTTGTTTAAGTTACTGTTTATAAGGTTTGAGAAGAAGGTCTGTCTAGCTGTGGCTAGTTCCAAATTGAAAGCATGAAGGCTGTCTTTATAGATGCTATAGTGTATTTCAAGTTTCGTCTTCCGCCACATCCGCTCAGCTTTTCCACATTGTCTTTTCATATTCTGAACTGCTGTTGATTTTCTCCAAAATGATATTTGTCTGCCATTCTTCTTGCTGACCTTTATCGGTGCAATATCATCAATAACATTCTTAACTTTTGAGTTAAATTAATCCAGGAGAGGATCAACAGAGTTTTCAGAAATGCTTGGTGTTAAAGATATTGCCTTCATATATAGCACACTAGTGTTCTCATTAATGCATCTCTTTCTGACAGAGACAGATATAGATTCAGTGGTGACAGAGATCAATATATCAAAGAAAATACATTAGTGATCAGACAGAGCTACATCCTTAATAACAATGGATGAAATGTTTAGACCTCTACTGATGAGTAAATCTAGAGTGTGTCCACGATTGTGTGTGGGTCCATGCACATGCTGAATCAGGTCAAAAGTGTTTAAAACAGTCTACAAAAGAAATTATAGCAGTGTAGATTAAGTGGGCGGGGCTAATCAGACTGTGATGTAGATTCGGTGGGCGGGGCTAATGAGTGAGTCCTGCATGGAGAGCGTTTCAGTCCATCATGAGACGAGCGTGTTCGAGTCTCTGTTGTTCTGCAGGTGTGTTTGTTGATTGTGAGTGTCGTCTGCGCGTTTCTCATCAGATCTTCGCTCTCATCACGGGTAATCTGTGAAAACGACACGTTGTAGCTGCAGAAATACCGTCTCCATCTCCGTGTCTCTGTTTGTGCTTTGAGGTCAAACTTCAGATCGATGATCCTGGAGAAGAATGAGCTTCTCTCACAGAGACGGAGACACGCGTCACTCGTTCTGACGCCAAAAAAACACCGGCACGTGATTATGTCAGATATAAAGCCATCATATCTTCTACTGTACATGTGAGATTTCACAGAATCCGATAAACAAAGCTACAATTATTCAGAAACACTCTCCATGCATCTCTACAATAAGATCTACAATTTATGAATAGCAAACCAAACATTATGTAGGAATTTAATTTTAAAAAATTTGATTTTATACATAAACTTTAATTATCCCATTATACATTATGCCAAATTTAGTTTTATTTAAAAAAATAACCATACTTACAAAATATGGACAAAATATGACCACAGTCTAGAGAAGAAAAAATATTAAATCATCATAATTCTTGTTTATTTAATACGTTTTAATTAATTAATTCGCTTTTAAATATTACATGAATAAAATTAGAATATTATTAATTAATATAATTATTAATTGATATTAAATAATTTCACAATTCTTGTTTATTTAATACGTTTTAATTAATTCACTTTTAAATATTACATGAATACAATGAGAATATTATTAATTCATATTAATAAATAATCATTAATTCATATTAAATAATTTCAATTTTCAGACATATTTTTCAGATTTGTCCTTCATACAACAGTGAATATGATTCCTCTGAAATATTCAATAATTTATTTAATGTGTTTTAATGTATCAATCAACTTTTAAATATTATTAATTCTTAATCTTATAATATAGTTTAATTTATACTAGTATTAGTTAATATTATTGTATATTTTTTATATATATTTAATATTATTAATGTATTTAGTAATTTTTACAGATGCAGTTTTCTAGAAACCTTTCTAGAGATTTATAAGAAGAAAGCGCAGTTTTTATATGACTAACGTGTTTGTTCTGTTTCTGTGATGTTTGTGTTTTATTGTATAATAATAATAAACGCTATATTTCTCCAGATCTACGGGTGGAGAACTGCTCAAGCTCATCTTGTAATAATAAAAAGATTATGCTGTATGTTTATGGCATGCTGTACATTCTTTGCTTGTTGTTTAAGTCGGGGGGGGGGGGTAAATATGATCAAATCAAATCAAATCACTTTTATTGTCACATCACCACAGCACAAGTGCCTTGGTGAGTGAAATTCTTACGAGCGTGCTCCAGACAGTGCAAAAAAAAACAAAAACAAAAAAACCCAACACTTTACATATGGACAGTACATATTTACAGACTGTACAGAAGACAATGTGCAAAATACACATACATATGCTCAGTACACATAGTGTACTATAAAGACATACTTAGTTATCAACTACACATTATACACCGTATGTACACAATCTATACATTATGTAATCTATACATAGTAATAATGTGAAGGTGCAGCAGATTATAAATGTACAGCAGATTGGTTGAGCAGCAGATAGTTGTGCAACAGATATATGTGCAAAGGTGCAACAGATTATGCATATGCAATGTCGTGGGTGTGCTTTGTATGGTGTCCAGTGATAGCAGATGTGTTAGTGCATTGTGTGCATGTAGTCCGGTAGAACTGTGTTAAAGTGCAGTGCATGTTGTGTGAGTGGGAGTGTGTTGTAGGGTGGGTCATTTCTGACTGTTCATTAGCCTGATAGCCTGAGGGAAAAAGCTGTCCGGGTGGCTGGAGTCTTTGATAATCCTCCGGGCTTTTCTTGTACACCGCCTGGTGTAGATGTCCTGGAGGGAGGGAAGCTCACCTCCAACAATGTGGCGGGCAGTTCGCACGACCCTTTGCAGAGCCCTGCGGTTGCCAGCGGTGCTGTTTCCAAACCAGGCGGTGATGCAACCGGTCAGGATGCTCTCCACAGTGCAGGTGTAGAAGGATCTGAGGATTCTGGGGCTCATTCCAAACTTCCTCAGCCGTCTCAGGAAGAAGAGGCGCTGATGTGCCTTCTTCAGCTGTGTGAGCAGACCATGTGAGATCCTCGGTGATGTGAACGCCGAGGAACTTAAAGCTGCTCACCCGCTCCACAGGTGTCTTGTCGATGGAGATGGGTGTGTGTTCTCTGCTCTGTCTCCTGTAATCCACCACCAGCTCCTTGGTCTTGTCGATGTTGAGTGAGAGGTGGTTCTCCTGACACCATTTAGTCAGGGTACTCACCTCCTCTCTGTAGGCCGTCTCATCGTTGTCGGTGATCAGGCCTATCACCGTTGTGTCATCAGCAAATTTGACGATGACGTTGGAGCTGTGTGTTGCTGTACAGTCGTGTGTGTAGAGGGAGTACAGGAGTGGGCTGAGGACGCAGCCCTGCGGAGCACCAGTGTTGAGGATCAGAGAAGATGAGGTGTTGTTGCCCATTCTGACCACCTGACTTCTGCCTGTCAGGAAGTCCAGGATCCAGCTGCACAGAGATCTGTTCAGTCCCAGACTTTGGAGCTTCGCAACCAGTGTGGCAGGCACTATGGTGTTAAATGCCGAACTATAATCCATGAACAGCATCCTCACATAAGTGTTCTTGTTTTCCAGGTGGGAGAGAGCAGTGTGAAGGCAATAGCATCGTCTGTGGAACGGTTACTGCGGTATGCAAATTGTAGTGGGTCCAGTGAAGCAGGCAGCACAGAGCAGATGTGTTCTCTGACGAGCTTCTCAAAACACTTGCTGAAGATGGGGGTCAGAGCAACGGGCCTCCAGTCATTCAAGCATGTGATTTTATTTTTCTTCGGTATGGGCACAATGGTGGATTTTTTGAAGCATGCGGGAACCACAGACAGAGAGAGGGACAGATTGAAAATGTCTGTAAAAACCCCGGCTAGCTGGAAAGCGCATGCTTTGAGCACACGGCCTGGAATGCCGTCCGGGCCCACGGCTTTTCGGATGTTCACCCGTTTGAAGGATCGGGTTACATCCGCGACAGAAAGGGAGAGTGGACTCACCTCCTCTGCAGAAGCCGCGGGTGCGCTCTCTGTGGGGGCGGTGTTATCAGCCTCGAACCGAGCATAGAATGTGTTGAGCTCGTCCGGTAGAGAGGCGGCAATGTTCACAGTAGCTGGTTTATTCCCTTTAAAGCCTGTGATGTTGTTGATACCCTGCCACATGCTTCTTGGATTATTGTTGTTGAAGTGTTCTTCAACTTTGTTTTTGTATTGTCGTTTGGCTGCTTTGATGGTTCTCCTGAGATCGTAGCTGGCTTGTTTCCGATCGTCAGTGTTTCCGGATTTAAAGACAGATGTCCGCGCTGACAAGGCTGATCGAACATCGCTGTTAATCCACGGTTTTTGGTTGGGGTAGATGCGGATTGTTTTGGTCGGAACTACATCATCTATACACTTCCTGATGAAACATGTTACGGAATCTGAATACGCCTCTATGTCGTCATCAGACGCCGCCTGGAACATGTCCCAATCCACGTGTTCAAAACAGTCCTGTAGTGTAGCGTCCGATTGGTCTGACCAGCATTGTATTGTCCTGAGGGTGGGTGCTTCACGTTTCAGTTTCTGCCTATAAGCAGGCAGAAACAGAACGGAGGAGTGATCCGATTTGCCGAAAGGTGGGCGGGGGAGGGACTTGTACGCGTCCCGGAAGGGGGAGTAACAATGGTCGAGTATACGATCTCCACGCGTGTTGATTGTGATGTGTTGAAAGTATTTTGGAGCTATTGTTCTTAAGTTGGCTTTATTAAAGTCCCCCGTGATAATAAAGGCTGCATCTGGGTTCGCGGTTTCCTGCTCACTTATATTCCCGTACAGTTCCCTGAGTGCCTGGTCTGTGTTGGCTTGAGGAGGGATATAAACAGCCGTGATTATGATGGCTGTAAATTCCCTCGGTAGCCAGAATGGTCGACACAGAAGCGTATGAAATTCCAGATCAGGGGAGCAGAAGGATTTAATAGAGTGTATGTTTCTTTCATCACACCACGAGTTGTTGATATAGAAGCAAACACCCCCGCCTCTGCTTTTCCCTGTGAGCTCTTCCATTCGGTCCGAGCGATGCACGGAGAAGCCCGTGAGCTCGATGGCTGAGTCTGGAACCATAGCAGACATCCAGGTTTCTGTGAGGCAAATAACACAGCAGTCCCTCGTTTCTCGTTGGTATGAGATGCGCGCCCGCAATTCGCAGAGTTTATTATCCAGTGACTGAACGTTAGCCAGCAAAATTGTTGGAAGAGGGGGTCGGAAAGCACGGCGTCTCAGTCTGACGAGAACGCCAGCTCTTTTTCCTCTTTTTCGGCGTCGGCGGCGTTTCTTCGGTTGCGCAACCCAGACAAAAGGTTCTGATGCCGTGTCTGTGAACAATCCACCGGCATTCAAAAACTCAAAGTCCGGTTTGCGTTGTGCGACGGAGGAACCAATGTTTAAAATCATCATCATCATCATCATCATGTGAGGAGCCGCCTTTATAGGCATGGTTTATCATATGAATAAGACATTTACACAGCGGAAAATTATATTATAAGCAAGTCTGAAAAATTAATTGTGCAATATTTCGTTTATATTAAATTACATTATTATTTTTCATTTTATACCCAATTTAAACGGTGACAAAAATCATATAAACAAGTCTAAAATATTAATTGTTCAATATTTCGTTTCTATAAAATTATTATTCATTTTTTCTAAAACAATTATTTAAAAGTAAAAGGACAGTATGTATTAATATTTTGTATTAATAATTATAAATATTAATAATTCTACATTATGTACATTATACTGTTATGCCGTGTAAATGATGATTTACATTCGTTGGCATATGCGCCGATTTATGTTTCTGCGGTGCATGCCCACAATTATGGCAACATTAAATTCAGGAGAGAAGATCATTTTTGAGCGCACGCATGTAATGTCTGAATGATAGAGAGCGCGTGCTTTCTGTGCGAGAGAATGAATGGGAAGCGATTTGCGCTTGTGCACTTGATTCGCTCGCGCAGACTATAATGCGTTCGTGCACTTGATGCACTCGCGCAGACTATAATGCGCTCGTGCATTTGATGCGCTCGCACAGAATATAATGCGCTCATGCACTTGATGCGCTCGCGCAGAATATAATGCGCTCGTGCACTTGATACGCTCGCGCAGGCAATAATGCGCTCTGGGCACTTGATGCGCTCGCGCAGACTATAATGCGCTCGTGCACTTGATACGCTCGCGCAGGCTATAATGCGCTCGTGCACTTGATGCGCTCGTGCACTTGATGCGCTCGCACATGCGCTTGTGCACTTGATGCGTTCGCGCAGGCTATAATGCGCTCCTGCACTTGATACGTTCGCGCAGGCTATAATGCGCTCGTGCACTTGATGCTTTCGATCAGGCTATAATGCGCTCGTGCATTTGTCATTAAAATAACTCCGCAGAAAAAGGATTAGTCGTGTCTGAAAGCTTCCATCGGTTTGTTAATTGGTTAAATGAATGGAGAACACATCGTGTTATTCCGTCACTTGATGAGGTCCGCTTTATGTCATCAACCGAACACCCCCCCCCCCCCCCCCAATCCTAACCACTGCGTATCGTACAGGGGGAGGCCAGAAATGTTTAAGTGGGTGGGTCAACATAAAACCGGGTGGGCAAGGTGCATGAAAGAAAACTCTATAATTAACAACAGAAAATACAGCACAAATGTTCAATGCACAACACTTCTAAAACATTAATTAACATTCATTTTAATTTCAACATTTACTAAAAGTTATTACACCTTTAATGTATCTGTTAACATTCGTACTTGAGCTAACAAACAGTTGTAGCCTATTTTATTAAATAACCTTTAAAAAGGTTAATGAATACTGTAACAAATGCATTTCTCGTTGTTAAGGTTAGTTAATGATTACCTAACATAAGTTTATTGTAAAGCATTACATTAGTCTGAGACGACAGAGTTTCAGATGATCTTATAATCAGGTCTCTGTCAGGAGAGTAAAACGAATAGCGCAGAAACGTGTGTGTGTGTGTGTGTGTGTGTGTGTGTTAGTCTGAGATGACAGAGCTTCAGATGATCTTATAATCAGGTCTCTGTCAGGAGAGTAAACGAATAGCGCAGAAACGTGTGTGTGTGTGTGTGTGTGTGTAAGTCTGAGACGACAGAGCTTCAGATGATCTTATAATCAGGTCTCTGTCAGGAGAGTAAACGAATAGCGAAGAAACGTGCGTGTGTGTGTGTGTGTGTGTGTTAGTCTGAGACGACAGAGCTTCAGATGATCTTATAATCAGGTCTCTGTCAGGAGAGTAAACGAATAGCGCAGAAACGTGCGCGTGTGTGTGTGTGTAGGTGTGTGTGTGTTAGTCTGAGACGACAGAGCTTCAGATGATCTTATAATCGGGTCTCTGTCAATCGGGTCTGTGTGTGTGTGTGTGTGTTAGTCTGAGACGACAGAGCTCAGGATCTTATAATCAGAGTAAACGAATAGCGCAGAAACGTGCATGTGTGTGTGTGTGTGTGTTAGTCTGAGACGACAGAGCTTCAGATGATCTTATAATCAGGTCTCTGTCAGGAGAGTAAACGAATAACGCAGAAACGTACAAATATGCAGTGTGTTGTGCAGAAGAGTAGCACAACGTGTATGTGTTTCTTTCTAAAGGACGCATCTATTTAGCAGTTCAAACAACAGATTTGCGCAAAACTTTGGCCAAATGTCATAAATGTCGATAAAAAAGTATTTCGAAATGACGGCGTTTCCATTAACCAATGTTTTGCGACTAAATCGTAATCTTTTGCCTCTCGCGATAAGTCATGGCAGTGGATTTTGGTGAGGTTTTACGGATTTGGGCTATATTTATTGTATCTTTCCAGAAGCAGCGAGAAGAGACGCTTCATAACATGCGTGGTGTGACTGGAATAAACACAAGCATCGACTAGACACAGTCAGCTTCAGTGGCACAGTGTACATTATTTAAGCATTAATGGCAGGGAAAGACCCTTATATTCGAGAGCGACCACGTATGACGTGTTTCTTGGAGTTTATAGTACATTGAATAAGGATTATGTGACGTGTTACATGCCACGTGACCTGTATATGCGGGAAAAACACGATTCCATAGCACTTTTGAGAATTATTTATTTTTCGCATGAATTCATGCGAGCGAGTTCGTATACATTTGTACAAATTATCCACTTTGTTAAATACGTACGAATTGGCGTGCGATCAGGTTGGCTAAATCTGGAAGTAGTTTTTTATTATTAGGAAACTAAATTATGTTAACAAATTAATTAAATATGATCGACGTAAGCTTACAAAATAATTTATTTACCCCCCCCCCCCCCCCATAAAAAAACAACATTCATCTCGTGACAATAATTCGCCTTGTCCAACATAACTTTTGACTTGAAGGCAGCAATATTACAACAAAGGAACTTTGTCTTGTTTTCTAGTATAAATATAAAAAATAAGTTTAAGATATGAATTCTTGTTTTCTGAAAAAAAATATTATATTTAGTTCGTTTTTGCTTAAAACAAGCAAAATATCTGCCAAAGCGGCAAAATAAAAAAATACGCTAATATTCCCCCGTTGGTAAATATTTCGCTCGTTTTAATAGTTTTTAATGCACCTGTCAAATGTAGACTTTTTGTTTCAGACTAGTGGAAAGAAAACATCCTAAAGTCACCGTTAAGCGTTTCTTTTATAGCATTTAATCTATTTGTGTCAATAAATCTCAATTAAAATACATAAAAAGAGTTTATGCATAAATCTGCACTTACACATGCCAAACTTTACTTTTTTATTCCTATACTGTATTTATAATGTTTTACAGAGGGATTCGTTCGCGCATAATTTGCTTGATTATACAACATTTTAACCCCAACATTTTCATTTTAACATTTTAATCATCATCATGTGAGGAGCCACCGTTATAAACATGGTTTATCATATGAATACGCAATTTACACGGCGGAAAATTATATTATAAGCAAGTCTGAAATATTAATGGTGCAATATTTAGTTTCTATTAAATTATTTTTTATTATTATTTATTTTTCTACTCCATTTAAACTGTGACAAATTCATATTACAAACAAGTCTAACATATGAATTGTTCAATATTTCGTTTCTATTAAAATATTGTAATAATTGTTTTCTAAAACAATTATTTAAAAGTAAAAGGACAGTATTTATTAATATTTCTACATTATGTACATTATACTGTTATGCCGTGTAAATGCTGATTTACATTCGTTGGCATATGCACCGATTTATGTTTCTGCCGGTGCATGCCCACAATTATGGCAACATTAAATTCAGGAGAGAAGATAATTTTTGAGCGCACGCATGTAATGTCTGAATGATAGAGAGCGCGAGCGTTTTCTGAGCGAGAGAATGAATGGGAAGAGATTTGCGCGCTCGTGCACTTGATGCGCTCGCGCGGGCTATAATGCGCTCATGCACTTGATGCGCTCGTGCAGGCAATAATGCGCTTCGTGCACTGGATGCGCTCGCGTGGGTTATAATGCGCTTGTGCACTGGATGCGCTCGCGCGGGTTATAATGCGCTCTGGGCACTGGATGCGCTCGCGCAGGTTATAATGCGCTCGTGCACTGGATGCGCTCGAGCAGACAATAATGCGCCCGTGCACTGGATGCGCTCGGGCGGGCTATAATGTGCTCGTGCACGATGCGCTCGTGCACTTGATGCGCTCGCGCGGGCAATAATACGCTCGTGCACTTGATGCGCTCGCAATAATGCGCTCATGCACTTAATGCGCTCGCTATAATGCGCTCTGGGCACTTGATGTGCTCACGCGGGTTATGATGCGCTCTGGGCACTTGATGCGCTCTGGGCACTTGATGCGCTCGCGCAGGTTATAATGCGCTCGTGCAATTGATGCGCTCGCGCAGGTTATAATGCGCTCGTGCACTTGATGCGCTCGCGCAGGCTATAATGCGCTCGAGCACTTTTTTTTTTTACTTTTTAGTCATTTAGCTGACGCTTTTATCCAAAGCGACTTACAAATAAGAAAAAAAGTAACTAAAACTATAAGTTAAAAGTCTATAAATACTATATATACACATTTAAGAAAATTGAGAAATTAAATAAAATGACAAATGCATACAACATTTTAAAACTAAACATTTCAAAATATTAAAACAAAAGGTATGAGTATAAAAATGATTCTAACATGACACTAAGCCAAACACCCATATATATACATATATATGCTATTTCATTTCCATGCAGTATGTTGAAATCTATGTTGAAAGATTCGGTTCCCCGTCACAACGGATGATATTGAATCAATGTCACATGGAACGATTGAAGCAAACAATAAAATAAGAATACGCAAATATTAGCTACAATAAAGACAAAATACATGGGAAAAGTGACACATATAGACATATATCGATCAATTATGACATACATTATTGTTGAAGTATAAAAAGTTGTAAAGAAACTCAAACCCAAAAAGTTAAGAGGTTTAAGTTTATGAAAATGATTTAAGAGCACATTTTATATCAAATATATGTTTTATAAAACATGCTGAACTCAAAAATATCATAAATCTAAACAAGTCGTGTTCCAGATTTGAGGTTTATATAACAAAATTAGCTTTATTTTGTCAAAATTTTGATTTGCAGTACATTATAATTTCTGCACACACACACAAACACACATTTCACACAGGTGAAATATAATTTTTTATAAAAATACACACTTGTGCTTAAATGCATGCAGTTGGCATTAACACAGGAGTAAATATATAACAAATAAGCATCACTAATTACAGGTAATTAGTAACTTTCAAGACTTATGAAACACAGCCCTGTGGCTGTGCATGCCAATAATGCATGCCAATAAATGCACCTTCTTACATAATAATTCGCATTGCATGGGGAAAAAAATCATATTTTTTCAGACAGTTGCTTTTTTGTGATCATCTCGAGATGATTTAAGCTTCGTTAGGATTAATATTGATATGAACATGCCATAATTCTGGGTTTTATTGATTATTAACGGTCTAAAATAAACTATTTTGCTTGCTGATTTATGTTTTCATGAAATAATTCGAGCAATATCGTTCATTAAAGCAGAAAACGCTTTAAAACTTGATTTGTTTGTGATCTTTAATTACTTATAAGTCACAATTTAGTATTTTGTTCAGTGTGTAACGTATTAAACTCCCTATTTTACCTTCATTATTTGCTTTTATGTAATTTCGTTGTCCCACATGAAACAATACTGTAGTGTTTTTGAAGCATACTATAGTAAAGCGTATTATACTGTGTGTATTATAGATACCATGTTAATACATACGAACTGATAAACTAATACAAGAGTTGTACGACAGTAAACTGTAGTGTATTGTAGTATAATATACCCTATAGTTATTGAAAATTTAGTACATTATTGGGTAAAGTCGTTTGTTTATGTTACTAACTTATAGTTGTTATATTACCAAATTAATTCAAGTACTTTACTCTAGTATTGTTCAAAAGCACTATAGTATTACTGTAATACTTTTTCATGTCTATCACTTTATGTTGATGGTTGTGTTACTTTTTGTATATTGTTTTTGAGCATTAAAATAATAAAATAATGTGGTATGCGGAACTTCCTGATAAACAAACTGCCGCGGTCAGCTGATGCTGCGTCACGTGATAGGAGTGCGGTCACGTGACCGGCTGTGTCAAACACACACACACACACACACCTCTATACATCTCCTAGATTACGAAGATCTCGTCACTAATGGCAGTTTCCTGCTTTTCTTAGACTTCTACAAAGCCTTTGACTCACTCGAGCACAAGTTTATATTTCAAGCTCTTACCAAATTTGGATTTGGAGATTATTTTTGTAGAGCCATCAGGACATTATACAGAAACAATAATAGTGCTATTAAATTAAAATTTGGAACCTCACCGAGATTCAATTTGTCACGCGGAGTAAGACAAGGCTGTCCTATATCTCCATACTTATTTTTACTTGCCTCTCAATTTTTAGCTCTTCAATTTTCAAGTAGTAATTTGCAAGGTATCACAATTGATGACAGACAAATTATTATTAGCCAGCTGGCTGACGACACTACTTTATTTCTGAATGATGCCTCCCAAGTCCCTTTAGCTTTGAGATTGATTGAGTCCTTTTCCAGAGCTTCGGGGCTTTGTCTAAATATCAACAAATGTGAATTAATGTCAATTAAACACTGTGGAGTTTCTTCTATATGCAACATTCCTGTGAAAGATCAAGTTACATATTTAGGAATTGTAATTAATAAAGACCAAAAAACAAGATGTAAACTAAATTTTGACCCTTTAATAGTGAAATCTCAAAAGAAGTTCAACTCTTGGTTGCAGAGAGACTTATCAGTAAGAGGAAGAATTCTGCTCTCTAAAGCCGAGGGTTTGTCTCGATTGACTTATGCAGCTCTTTCCTTGGAGGTAGATAGAGGAACATTAAAAAAGGTTGATAGCATGTTAAACAAGTTTGTTTGGAAAAATAAAATTAATTATATTAGGAAATCAGTTTTAATGAATCCAACAAAACAGGGGGGGTTGGATTTTCTAGATTTTACTACCTTAAACAATACTTTTAAAATTAATTGGCTGAATAATTTTCTTAAAAATCCCTTTTCACTCTGGAATATTATCCCCAATTATATTTTCTCTAAAGTTGGTGGCCTGAATTTTCTCCTGCTTTGTAATTATAATGTTTCGAAGATCCCTGGCAAACTTTCTAATTTTCATAAGCAGATGCTCTTAGCCTGGTCCCTCATATACAAACACAACTTTTCTCTGCACCGATATTATTTATGGAATAATAACGATATTCTTTATAAGAATAAATCCCTTTTCTTTGACAGCTGGTTTGAAAACAACCTTCTGTTAGTTAGACAGCTTTTTAAATTACAAGGCAGACTTTATAACTATTCAGATTTCTTACAGAAATATAATATTCCTGTATCTGCTAATGAATATGCTGTTGTTTCCAATGCCATTCCTTCTGGTGTGTCTTTTCTTTTGCAAGGTACCACATTTCCATGGCCATGTACTTACTCTCTATCTTTAACCGACACAATGATCGGAAGTGTGTGATTTTCTGTAGACCAACAAAGAAATAACTACAAAATCAGAGCTCTCTTCCAGAAAGAGATAACAACAATTCCTTATGTAATACCATATTGGAATAATATTGTGGAGAATATACCTTGGGAAAAAGTATGGACTTTGCCTCATGAGTATCTGCTTACCAATAAAACAAAAGAAATAACATTTAAACTGATTCACAAATGTTACCCAACTAAAATCTTTCTTAGGAAATATAAGTCAGACATTGAAGTGAACTGCAGTTTTTGTCATTCATCTGAAGAAGACTTCATTCATTTGTTTTGGCAATGCACCTACACTGGAAAATTTTGGGCAGACTTTTTAGTGTTTATCCAATCTTATTTTGTAAGTAACTTTTCTTTCTGTTTTAAGGATGCTATCTTTGGATTGTTTAACTACTCAAAATAAAATGCAGGGAAATATTCCGTAATTAATTTATGTTTTCTGTTAGCTAAATTTCATATTCATAAACAAAAGTTTACTGGCTCTAAACCTCTATTTTATTTGTTCAAAGTTGATTTAGATACGTATGTGGAAACTATCCAAAATTCTGCTAACTTGAAAGCTACGAAAACTATCTCTGTACTCATCCTTTGTGTCTGCTTAAAATGTAATTTTATTACCTTATTGCTATTTATTTTATGTTAACCCTGGCAAGTCTGAGTGTATATTCTTGAATTGTATTTATTTATTTTATTATTATTATATATTTGTTTTTTATCTTTGTGTATAATTGTAACTGTTAATGTTTGTACGGTTTAATAAATAAATAAATAAAAAAAAAAATTAAAAAAAATAATTTGAATCAGTTCAGGACCGCGAATCATTTGAGTCAGTTCGGGACCGCGGAGCACGAATCGCGAATCATTTGAGTCAGACCGGGACCGCGGAGCGCGATTCATTTGATTCAGGTCGGGACCGCGGAGCGCGAATCGCGAATCATTTGATTCAGTTCGGGACCGCGGAGCGCGACTCATTTGAGTCAGGTCGGGACCGCGGAGCGCGAATCATTTGAGTCAGTTCGGGACCGCGGAGCGCGAATCATTTGAGTCAGTTCGGGACCGCGGAGCGCGAATCATTTGAGTCAGTTCGGGACCGCAGAGCGCGAATCATTTGAGTCAGTTGTTTCTCTCTCTAATTTGTTTTATTAAACAGTACAAAACGTATCATTTGAACATTAACACAGTAGGCTAAAGTATAACAAAACACATAAAATACAAATCCCTTAAGAAAATTAACCATGCTTTTATTATAGGCTGTAGGCCTATGGTTTGATTTGATTGATGTTTTGCTGTTTGACGTCAGAGTGAACGCTCGTGAATGAAGCATTAGAGCAGCTCCTGATCAGATAACACACAAGAGACGTGAAGGGTTCATTAGGAGCTTGTTGTTTGTATTTTTTAAGTGTGTTGTATTTGATGTTCTTGCAGTCAGTGTTATATTCCCAGCATTAATGAAGCACGTGTCTGTCGCGTTCTGATCTTCATCTTAAACGGTATTTCTGGAGCTCAGTTGCTTTGGTCTGTTTTTATAAGCACACAAAAAATATTGTCTTATATATACTTCTTTGATTATGAATGTAGCCTACCTGGGATGGTGCCCTACGCAAACAGCATACACTGCATATAGTATCGTTCATATCGCACAGACCGGGCCGCAAGGTACTTTAGCGTCGGACCTCAAAGGGGCTCGAGCGTGAGAGCGTGTGGGTGTGTGTGAGAGCGCGCGTGTGAGCGCGTATGCGAGAGCGTTTGAGAGCGTGAGCGTGTGTGAGCGCGAGAGTGAGTGTGTGTGCATGTGTGAGCGTGTGCGAGCGAGAGCATGCGAGTGTGAGAGTGTCAGCAGTTGCACATAAAATCAATTTGTGATCCAGAGAAATATAGGCATATCTATATATATGGAAAAGCCAGACGAGTGGATATCGACAAATCTCCCACTATCCTCCCCGGAGAAATGCGCTCTGAAATCTCCAGTAAATCATTTCGCCGCCGAGCGATTATTAATATCAGAAGATAAAGGGCGGGCTGAATAATAAATAAGTGGCGTAAGGCTGAAGACGCGAGCTGATGAAGCGCTTCATTAGAGTTACGGATGTTCATGACTTTCTCTCATCTGGCCTCATTTGCATGAGTAAAGCTGCTCTTCAGATGTAATCAGACGGATGGATAATGGAATTGATTATCAGCAGAACTATTACTTCTCCTTCAGTACGAGCTCCGTGTGTTCCTCAGAGTTCATCTGCACTTTGCTGCTTGTCGTTTCAAAACAAAGAGATGAAATAGCTGATGATAGCAGATGCCATAAAACACACTTCATATCATACTTGATGCACACAATGTTCTTCAAAACATGTCGTCTGATTGATAGTTAAGAGTTTTGTTAATCCAGTAAAAGCTATTTTAGTGTAATTGTACAAGCGTTCAGCTTCAGCTGCTGCTTCTCGTATCAAATCTTGACTGATTTTATCAAGTAAACATCAGAATAACTGCAGTCATAACTCCAGATGAACACAAGACGCTCAGCTTTACTTGATTATCCATCAATCATGTTTTAGTCTCAAATCTGATCATCAGGATCTTCTGAGGAGCGTTTGTTTCTTCATCTCTCAATCAGCATTACACTGCATTATATGGCAATGGCAATTTTATTTATATAGCACTATTTACTACAACCAGAGCTGACCGATGTGCTTTACAATAGAATAACTAAAAACGGCAATAACACAAAAATAAACAGTAATGCATCATAACATGCAACAAAAACATAGGACGAGGATAAAAGTCGTATCCTGGTTTAAGCAGTTTTTTATCCTTGTCCTATG